>PVKN010003532.1:0-36825 GCA_004027915.1 Capromys pilorides
TATACACACACACACATACACACGCGCGCTTGACGCCAGAGTACTGGTAAAAGAATTAAGGCACTCGGGAGGTTCTTTTGGGAAAAGGGGCCATTTGACTAGCAGCAGAAAAAGCTCTCTGGAAGGACCACTCCGCTTAGCTTCAGCAGCAACTGGAGTGATACACGGTTTAAGAATGAAGCCTGAGGGTGCGCCCCAGGTCTGCCAGCAGGATGTGGGGAGGGGAGGGACGAGGCAGAGGCTGGTTTTTGTTTTTGGTTCTGGATTGTATTAGTTTACAAGCCGGTTATACTCCTAATAAAAAGATTTTTTCTTTTTTTTTTTTTTTTTTTGCGGGACCGGGGTTCAGACTCATGACCTTGTACTTGCCAGGCAGGCATTTGTGCCACAGAGCTGTCTCCCCAGCCCCAAGTTTTTCTTTTCTAATGATCATTTATTACATTCCAGAAAATGACAGCCTCCACACCGCCTGACTTGGGTGCAAGGCCGTTTCTGGGACATAGCAGGAAACATGCTTCCGAGGAACTGGGCCAGTGAGAGTAGCACAGAGCTCCCCGGCTCCAGGCGTGCTTCCGCAAGCAGACCTGGGCAAGCCAAAGTAAAGCCCAGGGCAGGTCAGGAGCCTGGGTCTGCTTAGTTGAGCAAGTCGCTTACTGCCTCAGGGCTTCAGTTTAATCAACCGTAAAGTGGGACTGCTGTGACGAAATGAGGTGACATGTAGTGAACTATATTAATGAAAGTATTATAGCCAGTCCTCCCTCCACAACCGCTGGTTCCACATCCTCAGATTCAACCAGCCACAGATCAAAAATACGTGAAAAGTTTCATCTGTGCGCAACAGATTTTTCTTACCGTTATTCTCTAAACAGTACAGTATGTCAACTATTTATACATAATTTGCCTTACATATGTTGCTTAGAGACAACTTAAAGTTTATGAGAGAAAGTGTGTGCAACACTGCTGTTTTATGTAGGGGCGTGAACTTCCTGGCAGTCTGCATCTGTACCAGCCCCTCCCCTCCAGCTAGTGGGACAAACACGCTTTGCACACAGTGGCCAACGTCTAGTGACCTTTCAGTAACCACTGGCTATTATGATAATGTGCACATCTACTTGACCACCCAGATGTCCAACGGGGACCTTCTACTTTTTGCTGATTCTTTTTTTTTTTTTTTTTTTAATTTTATTTATTTATTTATTTGTTTGCTTGTTGTGTTTGTTTGTTTCTTTATTTATTCATTTTGTGGCTGGCTCAGCCTGCCCTGGTGGTGGCGCTGGCGCAGCATGTGGTGCCGGGGTTCGAACTACAGTCCCCGCAGTCGCCTGAGCCCTCCTAAGCAGGTGCTTTAGACCACTGAACCATCTCGCCGGCCCCTGCTGATTCTTTATTTACTTTGTTATCTACCCCCTAATGCACCTTGAGGGGAGGCTTTAAAAGTTCTTTTAATTGTTTTTCTCTCCTGCTGATAAAAATAATATATATATATTGTGTGTGTGTGTGTGTGTGTGTGCGCGCGCGCACACGTGTCTGTGTGTGTAAGCAGAGGAATCTAAGGATCTGCCTTAATCTCAGTCCCTGAAGGTAATCATGGTAGACAGTTTGTGTAGATTGTTCTAGAATACTCCTGCCAAGGGCTAAATAGTAAATATTTTTGGCTTTTGATTATATAATGTGTTGCAACGATTTGACTTTGCCCTTACAACAGGAAAACAAGGCTAAAAACCAAAAGTCACTATAATTGTTAATAAAAACTGCCCTTTTAAAATGAGCCCTGTCACATGGGTAGGACCATGGAGACTTGTATGGGCAAGAGAGAGTGGGCTCAGTTCTGACTCCAACTAGGACAAATGCTGGTTTATAATCAGAGAATGGAGTAGGGGGCAGGGGATGGAGAATCACTAAGATCAGGAACGGGGAGTCTGGCTGGAAGTCCACCGCTGAATTCCTGCCAGAGCTAGGCCAGGCGATGTGATAGTGAGGGTGGAGATTTGCACCAACCGGACTAAGCAGGATACTTGCTCAACCTGATTCTACAAGGACAGAGGAAGGAGTCTAAGGCCAGCCCAGTGTAGCAGAGGACTTAGAGGAGAGGACTTCTGCTTGGTCGAAGAAGAGCCTTTGCCAGCAGCCCCCACAGGACACCTAAATCAATGCTCATGGCCAAGTTCCAGCGACACCAGGAACAACAGGATTCAGCCCAGGTTGGCACTGTCACCCCTTCCTGGCACAGTGCTGTCGAGCAGAAGGAAGGGTGAGCCACCGCTGTAATGTGACATTTTCTTATTGTCACAATGAAAAGAAATTTAGCTGGGCGTGGTGGGACACAAGGGTGCCTACAGCTACTTGAGGTCGAGGAAGGAGGATTGCACGTTAGAGAATGCTTGGAGCAATTCAGCGAATAAAGAAGAGCTGGTGGTGTGGCCCTGCAGCGTAGCACCCTGCCCCCCAGTGTGTGCAAGGCCTGGGCCTTGATCCCCAACACTGCAAGAAAAAAAATGTTTAAGGTGGATGGTTGTCAATACATTCTGTTTAACCCCATATCTAAAATATTACCATTTCAAAATATACTCGAGGTAAATTATTGAAATATTTTACGTTCCTATATTAAGTCTTCAATTCAGCCACAATTCAAGTGTTCAAGAGCTACATGCTAGACAGTTAGCTGTAGAATCTAAACTGTCTTTGTAGACATATAGTTATATTTCTTTAAAAAGAAAGCAGGGCCAGCAAGATGGCTCAGCAGTCTAAAGCACCTGCTTAGGAAAGCTTAGGCAACCGCAGGGACCCCAGTTCAATCCCCAGCACCACATGCTGTGTCAGCACCCCCTCCAGGGCAGGCTAAGCAGGCCATAACATAAAAAACAAACAAAATAAAATAAAAAGCAATATAATCTATTTTTTTTCACTAAATCTTCTTCTTCTTTTTTTTTTTTTTTTGTTTTTTTGTTTCTTGTGGGACCAGAGTTCAAACTCACGACCTTGCACTTGCCAGGCAAGCATTTGTGCCATGGAGCTATTTCCCTGGCCCTGAAATAATATTTCTTAGAGATATTTTCTTATTCCCTGAAGATTAATCCTTTTTTTTTTTTTTTTGCACATTTATACTATTTTATTATTTAGATTTATTATCATGTGTTTCATCTGTTCTCTATGGGTAAACATCTATGTCGTTCCTATTCTTTCTTTTTTTTTTTTGCGGGACCAGGGATTGAACTCAGGTCCTTGCATTTGCCAGGTAAGTGTTTATTCACACGGAGCTCTCTCTCCAGTCCCTGTGGTACTATATCTTAACAAAAATTCTTGTACGTTGAATTGCTGAGTCAAAGCCTGTAATAACACTTAGCCTTTTAGAAACTGTTGCTAAGCTAAAGAGCCAGGATCCATTCTTGCCTGTCTTTGTATCTCTAGCACATTGGCACTCAATGGGTGATTGTTAAATAGATAGATAGACCAAAATCTCCCAACGCAACAGTATAGGGAGAAAAATAAATTAATAAAATGGGACAAAATGGAAGCAGCATATTAAGAAGACAGAAATTAGGACTCACGTTATGTGGTACAAGATTCTTATTTAATATTCTGTTTCTTTCAGCTGCTCTAAGCCCTTCTCAATTCCTACTTCCTTCAGAAAGCTTCCAAGCAGTAGGTCTGAGGCTTGTGGCATCCTGTGCTTTGCAGGAAAACTGTCCTCTAGCTGTGAAGGCCCAGGTGAGGTCAGGATGCCCTGCTATGAGGACAGAGCTTTTAGTTAAGCAGGAAACAGGATGCTTACGGTCTCTGCCACTTCCAGGGGCACTGGGAAAACCCCTGCTCTGCAGACTCTGGGAGGCTGAGGACAGCTCTGCGGCTAGGCCCTTACTCCCACTGGAGGGAGGCTTCCCCTCACGGGCAGAGCACCTCGGAACCACAGGGCGTGGGCCAAGCATGTGGCTGGAAAGCCACTACCGTGCCCTGGCTGACCCAGAGCTCTTCCCCCTCCTCCACCTGTTGGCAATGTGCCCTGGTGCCTCTGGCCTGCCCCATTCTGCCAGGCCATGGCTTCCACCTCCTGCTCGGGTTCATCTCTCTTCCCCACGCCACAGCCCCGTACAACCCTAACTCCTTGTCTGTGGCTTCCCAGGATCAAAGTCTGCTTCTTCGCCTTTCCCATGCTGCCACAGAGCCTACCACCTGCCAAGTGTTAGTTAAACACAAGGACAGAACAGTCACCAGACTTCTCAGTTTGCCCTGCAGTGCCTTTTGAATGGGATAATTCACTGGGCAGGTTTCTTATCAAGTGCTAACGTAAGCCAGGCACTGTGTCAGGTAAGCAAGACAGCCTAAGTTCATGGATCCTTTTCTGACCTATCTAACACTTCCCTGAATGTGTTATTTTCACAGCGCCCCTCCAAGATGCACACTGATGATCATTCTATACTGCTTTCCAAATCAAACATTGAAGCACCTCTTATGTACTAGCATTATACTGGACATACATTCTTCATCTTACCTTCACAAGAAACCTGCAAGGAAGGCAGGGCTATACTTTACACATGGAGAACTTGAGACTGAGTAACTCTCCCAGTTCCACATATACTCAGGCCCTGGCCTGCATCACTTAGGGTTCTCTACCTGGCCAGAGGCCATCTGACCCTCCAGGGTGGGGAATAACAGACAGGAAACACCTCTGCCCAGGAGGAGATGGGAGAGAAAGGAGAAAAAGAGGGAGGGAGGCAGGGAGGGGAGGCTACTGTTCCATTTGGATGATGTGTTAGAGTTAAGGATATATTAAGAGAGTGAATAGGGCTGGGAAGATGGTTCAGTGGTCTAAAGCACCTGCTTAGGAAAGCTTAGGCAACCTCAGGGACCAAGGTTTGATCCCCTGCACCACATGCTGTGCCAGTCCCACCCCCAGGACAGGCTGAGCTGGCTATAATACAAAAAAATAAATAAAAAAAATAAAAGAGTGAACAGACTGGAAGAGATAAGACACGGCCTTTGTAGAGGTGCCTGGGTCGCTGTTCTCTTTGTCCGAGCACTCCTCAGGAGTGGTCATTGTAACTTACACCAGAGTCCCTCTTCTGATGGTTGTAGTCCTTTGTATACATGGCTGGAAGGCAGCTCCCTGTGCTCAGCTGTGAGGTGTCTCATTCAGCCTACTGGGGTAGGGTTGTCCAGGACTAGAAGCCATGCCTCCTCCTTAGGGTATGTTCATTTTTGTTTGCTTAAAGCAAAATGAAAGTGTATTTGTTGCTCCTGCACTGTGATGACCCAAAGGCGGACAGACAGCCCTGTTGCTCAGGCCCTGCAGTTTATGCAGGCCGGGGTCTTCACCTCCCTTCTGCAGGGGTTCTTCCCACAGCCGCCAATCCTTGTCTCTTCCAAGACCATACTTTTATGAGCAAGGAATGAAAACAGTAAGGAGTTGCCCTGACAAAACAGGAACTAATACAGCCAGAAAAATAATTGTCAGACACATCATGCCCAGGAGGAGTAAATCCGTGAAGTGATATTGTCAGGTTCTCCTCTTCTCTCCCTCCTCTCTGAGCCTCTACTTTGTGCCTTCTTAATACTGTTGAGATTCTTGCCAGAGATAGGGACACGGGGGAAACTATTCCTGCCTATAAACAAAGAGAAAGGTTCCCTGAGAGGGAGTGAGAATTTTGAGGCTCATATTGGAGTTGGCAGTAGGAAAATCTAACACCCTGCAGTAACGATCCCAGTTTTAGGTCACTTGGGCAGTTCAACTTACACTGCCCTAAAAAACAGTGTCTCTGCCTTTCTATTTCCCACTGTGAGGTCACAGGGAGGATGGTGCCATCCTTCCTTCCATATCCAGTGGACCCTACAGTACCCAGGTAACTGGAGAGATACAGGGAAAGCCCTGCTGCCCCAATTGCTGGTTGGTGACAGGGTGGGGGAACTATGGAGCAGCGGAGCTGCAACCAGGGCGCACTTGACCTTGCCACGTGAGCCCCCGCTTTGCCTTCACCCTAGCCCCGCCCACCCCAGCTCAGGAGGCTGTCAGCACCAGCAATCTGGGCTTGGTGTCCACCGCCTCGGATTATGAAAGGAGGAAGAGCAGGCCTTACAGGGAGGAAATTGGCCCCTGTATGTTGTGAGCGAAAAACTAAATGGAACATTCTAAATCAAGATGAGCCCCTTGCTCATTCTTTCCTAGGTGCGTCCACACAGACGGTAGGAGCAGCATCTTTTATGTGCTGTGGGCAGGGATGGGGCTGCCCGCTGTGTCCCCACTCCAAGTCAGAGCAGAGGTTTAAGAATGGCCCTCCTCACTCTTGTGCATCACCTGAAAGTTCCCACTCCTTTCTGTCTCCTGAGCACTGTTCTTCTTGGCCAGATGAAGATTCGGATCTGGTCGTAAGGTAAGGCTGGCTGGGGAGAGGTCTTGAGATCACAGAATGTCGCTTCCCTGGCATCTTTTGATCTAAAACACTGCTTCCTCCTTTTCATGCTGGCCTGTCATTGTCCCCAAACTCTCTTACCTTTACTTCATTCTGGCTGTGCATCATGACAGATTTTTATGGGTAACCATAAAGATAAATCAAATACCCTTCTTTAGTCTTCCATGCTTAGAGAGAGAGAGAGAACATGGGACCTCAAAAACACTCAGACATTATTTGCATTTTGTTTGTAACACATAAAGCCTGAAGACAGCCTGGTGTACAAGAACAGATGCTGCCTGGATGACAGGCCCACGGGGTGGAATATTACTCATCAATAAAGAGAAACAGATACTGCGGCCTCTGGAAATGTGAAGGAACCTTGTAGACATGCTGTGAGCAGGAAACCAACACAAACGCGCATAGCGTGGATTCTGTGATGCCGGTTCTAGAACAGTGTTATGGTTTGTGTCTAGTTGTCCCCCCACAAAGCCTCATGCAGTCATTGGCTGGGGAATTATAGAATTTGAGACTAAGTCGTGATCCACTGAGGTTATGTGTCTTAGTACTGCTGGGATTATGGATTTTAGTACTGCTGGGCTTATGGGTTTGTGTACCTTCCCCAGCCTGGGGCAACAGCCTAAATGTATTATAAGAGACAGATGGAGACACAGACTCTCTCTCTGTTGCCCTGGTTGGTCTGTTGCCTCTGTTGCAATTGTTCTGCTACCATGAACTGCTGCTCTCTGCCATGTCCCAGTCTACCTTGGAACTGGCTGAGTATGGACTGAAGCCTCCAATAACTGTGAGCTAAATAAACCTTTCCTTCCTTCGTTTTGGGTGTCAGGTATTTGTCCAAGCAATGAGAGAAGAGTAGCTGAGACAAACAGGCAAAGCCAGAAATCAAACTAGTGTTTGTTTGCAGGGGTCAGAAACAGAGGGGGAAAAAATAGGAGGAAGCAATCAGTAGAAAAGGGGCACGAGGGGCCGGCGAGATGGTTCAGTGGTCTAAAGCGCCTGCTTAGGAGGGCTCAGGCAACTGCGGGAACTGCAGTTCGATCCTCGGCACCACATGCTGTGCCAGCGCCACCACCAGGGCAGGCTGAGCCAGCCACAAAATGAATAAATAAAGAAACAAACAAACACAACAAGCAAACAAATAAATAAATAAAATTTTTTAAAAAGAAAAGGGGCACGAGGGAACTTTTGGAGGGTCTACATTTTGAAAACATCGCGCCTTGATGGGGTACACATTATACGGCTTTGCCCTTTCATTGGAAGTGACCAAACTGTACACTTCAGCTCTGAAGTTCTAGCTACATTAGGTGAGAATGAAGGTAGGTACACAACGGCTGCAAACTGTAGTTCTGCAGAAGGAAAGAAGTAAGCAACATCAGTTACTACATTCTTACTCTGAGCTAACTGTTCTTCCCGATCTCATGCAATAGCTTTTAGATACCCCTATCCTTTTTGGGTACCAAGTAAGGATTGAGCATTATACTCAGGGCCTTTGTGCTGAGCTACATTTCTAGCAGTTTCCAAGTTTGTTTTGAGACAAGGTCTCATTAAATCACTCATTTGCCCATGCTAGGCTCGGATTTGCCGTCTTTCTGCCTCGGCCTCCCAGTGTGCTTAAATTATAGACTTGTGCTTCCACATCTGGATCCTTATGTCACTTTGGATATGTATCAAACACAAAAGTACACAAAGAACTACTCAATATTGCATAATACTGATAAACAGACTTATATTCTGTTAACAATATATGCATTAAAATATTACTAAAGCAATAACAGCAGCTAGTATTTCCTGTGTCAGGTATTTTTTGCTGCCTGTTCTCTCTGCATTATCTATAACTTGCTCCACAACCCTACAGGGCAGATAACCATTGTTATAGTAGATTCCACTCATAGTTGGGGAAACCAAGGCATAGGGAACAGAGAGCCCTTGCTGAAGTGCATCCTGATGGGCAGTGGAGGCCCACGAACTCAAAGCCTGACAGGCAGGAAGGATTTAGTGCTTCTTAACCCTGCCTCTTCCCTTCCCTTACTCTGTAGGACACTTAGCCATGCCGCGCGGAATTCCTAACCCGTGGTTTACCTAGGCGCCTCCTGAGAATTGAGCCCACAGTGGTGGAAGATGGGTTCTGTGGGAAGGCTGAGCACTCGGCCTGGACTTAAGCACAGAGGTCGGCTGCTGTATGACCCCACTCCTGTCCAGGTGGGAGCACCCACAAATCCCTGAGCTGCTGCAGTGCTTGCCTTTGGCCTGCAGTTGTAGCCAGAGACTGGAGGGTTAACAGTTGAGAAGCTGTTTGCAGACCATTAGAAGCAGTAATCACCTTGCCTAGTAACCTGATCTACCTCAAAAGAAGGGTCTTGATTTGAGCAAACAGTTTAAGTGGTCTCTGTGTACAGTCTAGGGGTGGAGCAGCCTGCCTCACTGCCTGGCTCACATTTATTTTGGGGCTCTTGGAATTCACATGGTGACCAAACCAGGCCCACAGGCTGCATCCTGCTAGCTGCTTCTCCCCCTGGAATTCCGCAAATGGCTGCCTGTGGGTAGTGGTTTGGTACAAGCCTCACAGTGCTGCTCCCCTGGCCCAGCCAGGGAGGGGGGTAGGGTCCCGCTTGCTGTGCACTTGCCACGTACATCTGCCTGGCCTTTGCTCTGTCCTCAAAAGCAATCTGCTTGATTCAGTCAGGTTTAACAACCCAGCCTCTGGTGACCCCCTCCCCCCCTGCTGGTGTCATGCCCAGTACTGGGATCCCTGCTGCTCACACTAATTCACCTTAATAGGAATCCTTTAAATCTCCCAAGGAAAGGAATGCAGACTAGTCTTATTGCCCTTAGTAACCATAGTGGAAATATTTGATCCTAACAGGTAGTTCTCTCCCAGGTGGGGAAGGCCTTTTGTTTTCTCATTTCTCAGGTAAGCCTGAGTGTATCTACAGTAAGTGGTGTCCCGAACTGTGGCTGTTGCGAGAGTGTGTGATGAGAGCTCACTGGGAGAGATCAGGCAAGACAGAAGAGACCCTTTTCCTTTTCACTGAGGATCTTTCTCCTTGAAAGGCCCTCTAAGGTTTCTAATTTGCATAGAAATCTTCCTTCAGTGACATGGTTTGTGAGCTGACTTGGTTCTTGGCCCACGGAAAGGATCCATAACATCATGGGAAACTCTGTGGGCCAATCTGGGAACCCTCAGCCATATAAGGATGTTTACATGAAAAGTCTTGGGCCACATCATTTTGTTTTGGTTGGTGATGACAGACTGCATATACGGTGGTGGTCTCATGAGATTAGATCATTTGGTGACATCATAGCTGTCTTAGCTTGTGTATGTATACTCTATGATTTCACACAATGACCAAGTTGCCCAACTATGCATTTCTTAGACCATATCTCTGTCATTAAACAATGCATGGCTCATAATTAAAATGAAAACAAATGCACTAAGTTCCCAAGTTGCATTAGCTACATTTCATTATACACTATACATGTACATAGTGCTCAATAGTAGTGGCTACTGTGCTGGACAGAGCAGTGATAAGGTACTTCCGTCATTCTAGACTGTTCTAAGTTGTTCTAGAATGTTCATTGTTATTGTAAGGGAAAACTTTTAGCAGAGGCTGCCCAGTTGGGCCATGACTTGAAGGACCCTGAGTAAGGCTAGTGAGGACACAGTCATGATAAATCTGTACATATAACACAGATCTAGTTATTGGGGTAACAACTTAATGATGCTTTATGATACTATTTCTTTTTATTTTTTAAACTTTGTTTATTTATTTTTTGTTAAGGCAAGGTCAGCCTGCCCTGGAGGTGAGCTGGTGCAGCATGTGGTGCCGGGGATCGAACCGCGGTCCCTGCAGTTACCTACACTTGTTTAAGGAGGCATTTTAGACTGCTGAGCCATCTTGCCAGCTCATATGATACTATTTCTTAAACAGAACACTTGGTTCAGCATCATTCCAACAAACATTACGAACTCTGATATTGTGCAAGACACAATTTCTGCCCCAGTAGATTTCATAACCTCTAAGTTGGGGCAGGAAATAAATGAAAATAAGCTATGATAAGCTGAACAGTAGATATTTGCCAAGGGGCAATAGATTATTAGGAGAAGGGATTCAGGGAAGATTCTCAAAGAATATGCATATGCGAAATTTTGGAGGGTGATGAGAAGTTTGTAAGCAGGCAAGAAGGTAGGAAAATGCTTAAAATAGAACTACAGGAGGCAGGGCTGGAGAGATAGCTCAGGGGCACAAGTGCCTGCCTGGCAAGTGCAAGGTCCTGAGCCTGAGCTCGTGACCCGGTTCCACAAAAAAAAAAAAAAAAGAACTACAGGAGGCTGGGGACTTCAGTTCAATCCCCAGCACTGTATGCTTCACTGGCCCTACCCCCAGGGAGGGCTGAGCCGCCCGTAAAAAAAAAAAAAAAATAGAACTACAGAAATCATTTGAAGGGTGAGAGGACATTAGGATCAGGGTAATGTGAGTGGGAGAAGTGAGGGAGGTGGGATGGGCCATCACATTTGCAAGGTATCTTGGGCTCTTGTATTTTTCTAGAACACAGTAGTTTATGAGGAAGAAAACCATTTCTCCCAGTTCTGGTGGCTAGGAAGCTCAGTGTCAAGGTGCTGTGCAGCTGGCCAGGGTCCTGCATGTTGCGCGGCGGTAGCAGCTGGAATGGCAGGACAGCATCCTCCCTCTGCGCGAGTCTGAGTGTGCAGCGCTCGTTAGGTCCTCGAGTCCTAGCCAGCCATCTTGCAAAGATCCTGTCTCTTAACATAGTTCTTCAGGACTAGTTTCCATCACGTGCCTTGGGGACATACTGAAACCACAGCAGGCTCTGTGGAAACTTTGGTTGAAAAGCATTCAGAATTTCAAGATGGTGCTGAGGTGGAAGATGCCACAGGCCATCAGGCCAGCCATGCCTGGGGCGGGAGAGGAAGCCAGAGAGGGGGCAGGGCCACGTAAGCAAGGGCTTTAGGGCAGGCGGCAGAGTTGGAACTGCTCCTGAAGGCTTTTAGGAGAACTTGTAGGCTGGAGTGAAGCCAAGCCCCATCAGGGTGGCCCGGGAGGAAGGCTGGCGAGGAGCTGGGGCTCTGGAAGCTCGAAAGCCCAGTGGGCCAGGAACTTGGTGGCAGGGTCATGGTGGGGTGAGTGTGGATGGCCAGGCTGCCCTCCATGAGGTTTCCTGCACCTTCCTCTTGGCTGATTTTGCAGTTCTTGGGTTCCCAGCCCCTCTCTCAGAACAGAAGGCCATGGCTGGAGGGAAGCAGGTGGGCTGATGTACCTGCCACCCAGGCCCAAGGACCACTTACTCTTGTTTTCTAGAGGGTGCTAGCCCATCCCTGGCTCCAACAGCATTCTTCAGATTTACTTTTTTTTCTTTTTTTGGTACCAGGATTGAACTCAGGACCTTGTGCTTATCAGGCAGGCACTTATTCTACTGAGCTATTTCCCTGGCCCCAGATTCACAATTCTTGGTGTGGGTATTTGTGACCTTCCACAGGTCCTTGTCAGATGTTCTGGCTAAGTCAGGGCCTTCTGGGGCGATGGTGGTCATGGAGCCAGTGAGAGACACAGCAGACCCCCAGGGCCAGGGACAAGTCCACACACAACAGGGAGGATATAGAAAAGAAGCCAGGACAGCCAAGGGCACCACAGGGCAGTGGGAGAAGGGAAGGCAGCTGTGTGAGTGCCCTGCCGGCTCCTCCTTTGGGTAGCAAGCTCTTTCCATCCTCACTGGCAGACCAAAGCCATGCACAATCACATCAAAGGTTCCATCTGCATCCTGCTAAGGGACAGTGCCACCTGTCACTGAAAGTGCATTTCAGCTCCAGTCTTCCAGCCTGGGCTCTGTGCATCCCAAGGTGCCCCTCTCAGCCTCAAGTAAATGCCTGGGGAAACCCCAGCTTTACATCATTTTAACATCTGTGGATGGAAAAAACCCAAAGAGGAGGAGCAATAGCATGACGGTCTTGGGCAATTTCTGTCAAGTTTATTTTACTTCTTTCTGTCTGTCTTTCTTTCTTTCTTTCTTTCTTTCTTTCTTTCTTTCTTTCTTTCTTTCTTAGAACTGGAGATCAAACTCAGGACCTTGCACTTGTTAGGCAGGCACTTGTGCCCCTGAGCTATCTCCCCAGCCCTAGTCAGGTTTTTTCTTAAGGTGTGGAAGATTGCTTTCAAACCCTACATGGAGTACTTGTCTCTCTTAGCTTATTTGTAAAGGTAAAAAAAAAAAAAAAAAAAGAAGAAAGAAAGAGAGTAATTTTAGCACTTGGGAGGCTGAGACAGGACAATCACAAATTCCAAGCCAGCCTGGGTTCTGTGCAAGTTTCAGACTAGCCTGAACTGTGTAGCGAGACCTTAGCTCAAAATACAAGTGTGGGGTGGCAGGGGTCTGGTCTGATGGCAGGCACTGTCGGCGCATTTGAGGGAAACAAAAGCACAGTTCACAGAGTGAAGTCAGTATGGGTTGGCTCCATTAGACTGTGTTGTTCCAAAGGTTTTTTAAATAACACATGAATGTCTCTGTTGGTCATGTCTGGCTTGGTGACACTTGATGTTCTAGAAGAGTGTGATGGTAACAGGTGGGAGAACCGGAGCAGGAGGGAACCTGGGTGTCCACGCGGTCCAGCCCAACTTTAGGGGGCTCCTCTGCCCACAGAACAGTCTCTAGGCCTGTGCACGCTAACAAATAAGGTCCCATCAGAGAGTTTCAGGGATCAGTGAAGAAGAGGAGGACATGGCACCAACACAGGCGTCCTGACAGCTGCGCCTCCACAGGGCGCCTCCTAAGGTGCATCGGCCTCTGTGCTGCTTGCGACACTCATTCCACTCTCAAGGAAGTGCTCCTAGACAGAAGGCTTGCCTGAGACAACATGGGGAGCCAGAAAGGCCTGGTCCCTGGGGGCATCCTCTGGGCTGCCAAAAGGGCTGGGCTGCGGCAAAGGCACTTGAAGCAAATAAAACAGTGACTCTAAAACACACCCCTGTGTCACATTTTTACAGAAAAACACCCTCTATAATTAGTTACAAGCTTTAGAGAATAAAATCCAATTTACCTGTCAAAGAGAAAGGCTGCACAGGCCCCATCAGAGACAGTGGGAAGGTGGCTGGGCCCCTTCCCTGCAAGCTGTACCTTCTTCCTCTTCTCCTTTATTGGGGAAGACTTGAAAAAAAATATAAATGTTGGAAAAACTCTTCTAAAGACACACACTGTTCCAAGCAAGCAGCCTACTAATTGCTGTTCAGCTCGAGCCCTTTTTGTGTCCTAAGGGGGGACTCCAGTGTGTAGCAACACTTGGGGCTTTTCATGAGCCTTGGCTACCTCCTGAATAGCAGATTTTTTGTTTCTTTATCCTTTCAACATTTGCTTGCCTTTCTTTTCCTTCATCTTCACCTTCTCCTTTTTCCTTATTTTCTTTCTTTCCTTTCTTTTTATTTTTGTTTTATTTTTGTGCCCCTCTAACCTTTTTTTTTTTCCTTTCTGCTTTCTGATAGCATTTTTCTTGGTGTTGTGTTTTAAGCCCCTAAATGAAACTTGACTGCCCCCACGGCGGCTGGAGAAGCACAAAGGCCTCCCATTCCACTGGCTACAGTAACGCCATTGTGTGTCCTGACAATGCACTAATTGGCGGTGACAATGGTGGGGCTGGGGAGGAAGAAGGGGGTCGCTCTTTTCCAATCAAGGAGCCATGGAAATAAAAGAAGGCAAGGAGGAGGAGGAGGTGGAGGAGGAGGATTGGAGGCCTAGGCTCTTGGTAGAGAGGGGGAATAGATGCAAAGAGGGAACAGAGTGCTCTGGTTGTGCTGGGCTTTGTAAATTAATAATAAAATGGGGGAGAAAAGAATTATTTGGGGGGAAAAATGCAGACTTTGTTGCAGTTGGCTTCAGACCCCAAGTGGAGAGCAAGGAGGGGGTGATGACTTCTGGGACAAGGTGGGGGCAGACCCAAGAGAGCTCTGGTCCATAGCCAAGGCCCTGGCTTTGGCCAACAGTGGCAGGACCAGGGGAGAGGCTGGTGGGAAAATGCTCTCAGGAAAGTTCAACTGGGTAGTTGAAAGCTGGGGTGCTGAGTTGGCTTGTGGTAAGGTCCCCATGGCAGCCACACTTCTGACTGAGGTGGGGAGGCAACAAGAGGCGTTTCACCATTCACTTCATAGATTCTTAGACTCCCCCGAATCTAATAGTACAGCTACTATGAGATAATAGTAAATGGCAAACTGATTTTAAAAAGGAGTTGGGCACGATAGTGGGCAAGGACCAAATAGCAGCCCAGTGTTCCTTTGGGGACCACAGGCCCTAATGGAGGATCCCTGGTTCCAGCTTCCACCCATTCTGTATGCACAGGGACTTACCTTCCCGGACCAAGCCCGCATACATGGCGCAGGCCCTCTGGCAGCTTCGCTGGCCTGGCAGGACGCACGCAAGCCTTCTTTCCTGCTCTGTCTGCATTCTGATAACAACAGACCCTGATGCCTGTTCCTCCCTCCTCTGTGCCAGGCCCGTGCCAGCGCCTCACATGCACTTTCACTGAAGTGTCACCACAGCCCCAAGCTGGACTGCTCCCCACAGAAAAGGCAGATGAGGAAACTGGGGCTTAGAAACCATTCTCAGGTATGAGTGAACTTGCCTCAGGTCCCTCAGCATGGGTGTGGAGGAGCTAGGGGTCTGGCAGCTACATTCCAGAGCTGGCTCTTTCCACCATGGATGCTGTCCTCAAAGTAGCAGACGCAAAGCAGTGCCCCAAAGGTCAGTGCTGGTCCGCAGCCCTTGCTGCACTTCTCAAGGGCAGACTGGATCTTTGCTCCGTATGTATCCCAGGGGTCTTACTGAAGTCTCCCTGAAGTGTGCTGCCTGAGTAGGGGGAGGTGGGGAGGGCTGGAGATTGGGCAGGGCACCTCTGCATTGGAGTGGGCCTCCGATTCAGCCTGTACCAGCATCCAGGGTGTGTGGGGTGGTGCTGCTACAGCACAGCCCCCGGAGCCCACACTCAACGTCTGAGGCAGCACAGCTTGAGGAGGGCCGAGGCTGGAGGAGATGCGCTGCCAACATGATCCCCACTGACACTTGTGCTGCTGGTCTGGGGACTGAGGTGAAGAAGGGTGGTTGTACCACAGCACAGCAGGGAGTGAGAGCCCTTTCATGGTCTCTGTCTTCATGTGGCCTCAGATCCAGATTTTTATTAAGGGGAAATTAAAATTGAAAATTTTTGACTATAATGATAGATAATCTTAGGCTCCCATCTGCTTTAACAGTTTTAATTAAACAGTTATTTATATCTGATATGGAAAGATTAGTTAGCTGTCTAACAATAACATCTTCATTGGGTCAAAACCCAGCTCAGGATAATTTAAGGAGAGAAGGTATTTGTTATGGTTGATAGAATTTAAGGAATAAAATATATATGGACAGACTCTTTCGAGAGAGTCCTTTTCTCTTAGATTTTTGTGCCCTTCAATTTTGTTTCATAACATCTAATTCATTAAACTGAAATCCTCAGTTAGTGAGAGAACAGGATGAAGAACACTCTTGAACCCATGTCTTTTGGCAGAGACAGTACTAGAGCAAGGCAGGAAGAAATGAATCTGCCCGCGATGACCAGGTTTTGGGTCGGGAGCTGATGCCTTGGGTCATCAGCACTGTGGTGCCGAGGGTTGGGTGGAAACTTTTCCTCTGGGCTCTTTTTCCACCCAACTCTCGGGTCCTACCCTAGGTCCTGAGCATGTCATTTCAGAGAGCCAGGTTGCTTAGCACCCCTGGCAAACCACTGTTATGGTGTTGGTAGCTTAGCGGGCTACTGGAGGAGCCCTTCTGCTCTTGAAGAAAGTTTTCCTAGCAGCTCTAGTTCAGCTTTCTGAAAACCGCTTTCTGCTTGAGATGGTAAATCTCAGACAGGAGGTTTCCGTTTACTTTTGTAGTCTTGAGAAGGCGTGTGGAGAAGCCAGCTCTGGCTAACTTAGAGAAGCCATTTGCTAAGTAGCTGGTAGAATTTAAAGAATTAAAAAAACAAAAATCAGGCTTTTGGAAGACAGAATTCAGAGCAGTTTCCAAGGAGCAGAAAACAATGGGAGGCTGCTAAGGCAGGCCTAGGATCCCTAAAGATTCAGGATCCTGCTGACCAGACTCGAGCTGTGACCCTGAGGGAAGGGACTTGACAAGCCAGCAGGACTTCCACAGGACGGAGGAGGGGCTTGTGCCCTCAGAGGGGAAGTAAGGTGTCTTTTTCTTCTAGGAGAGGGCCAGACGCTGGGGGAGCGGCACTAGGGTCCTTGAGCTCTTATCGCCCCTTCCGTTGGAGAGTTTCAAGTTATTTTTCAAGCAAACCAAGAACATGCATTTTTGGATATGGTTGGATAAATCTGATTTGGAACAAACAATATCAAGGAATTTGTTAATTTCGCAAGATGTAGAATGACACTGAGACTATATAGACAAAAGTAAATTGTGTTAGATGTGTGTTGGATTCTGTGGGAATAAAATGTCATTATAGCTGGGATTTGCTTTCTGATACTTTCTCAAAAAAGTAAAAATAAAAAAGAAGAGGGCGGAGATGCAGCTGGGTAGAGAGCGCTCCTCTAGTGTGCCTGAGGCCGAGTTCATGCCCAGCACCTTAACAAGGACCAAGACAAGAGTAGGTGTCATGGTCAAATGAGGCAAAAAATAGTAATTTTTTTTTTTTTTATGTGTTTGGTACAGGGTCTACAGAGTGTACAGGGTCTCACTATGTAGATCAGGCTCACACTGATTCTCCTGTTTTCAGCTTCCTGAGTGCTAGATTACAGGCACATGCCACCATGCCCAGTTCCAATTGCCCTCTCGGTGTGCTGGGTGCGCCTCAGATTGAACCCCAGGTGCTACGCTCTGCCTAAGCAGGCACTTCAGTCCTTTGGGTTATCTGGCTGGCTCTGTAATTCTTTTTTTTTTTCTCTTTTTGAGACAGGGTCTCGCTATGCAGTTCAGGCTGGCCTTGAGCTCACTTTTGTAGCCCAGGCTGTTCTTGAACTCACACCGATTCTCCTGCCTCAGCCTCCCAAGTGCTGGGATTACAGGCGTGCACCACCACGCCCGGTGTGTCATTCTTTGGAAACAGTCTTTGGTAGAGCGTATGCACTGTCTGCAGGCCCCGAGGAGCAGTTCGGGGAGATTCAACCCAGGCCAGTTTCCGGGGTTCTCCCTCTCCAGTCACAGGCTCACCCTGCATCAGCGCTGTCTTCTAGCTGTTATCTGGCCGTTTCCCTGCACCCAAGTGAGCAATCATGGGACTGAATACACCTGAGCACAGCTGCTTTGGGGACGTGTAGCTGCGCTCTCCTCGGGGCACCAGGGCTGCCATCAGCTGATTCTTAGGTTGTCTCAGTCCTGGGCCACAGTGAGAAAGCATTCTAGAGAGGTTGCTCCGGTTTAGGGTTCAAATTTACTTCCTGCTCATGCAATTAGAATTTATCCCCTTTGAAAAAGGCTTCCATCTCAGTGTAAAACACCTCCAGTTGGGTGCGGTGTGTGTAGGGTGATCCTAATGGAGAAAAACTCTGGTTTATTTTCATAACAGCGTGTACCTTGTGATGTCTTCAGAGCCTGACATTATTAGGAGTGTGTTACCACAATGCAGCTCAGAATCTAAGGCAATTTGGATGTCCTTGGGCCCAGAATTAACATGTGCTTTGTATAGTCTTGTAATTTGGGAGGCAATTTTCCATAACACAGCAAGAGATGTTCCTTTATACATTTGAGATAATTTAGCTCAATGTTCATTTGGAAAAATTACTGTGCTAATAGCAGCTCTTCAGCCTCGGAACAACAGACCATATTGGGAGAGTCTGGACAAAAGCCGGAGGAATTTTCCCCAGACCGGCAGCTGCCCGAGGCTGCATGGCAGGGCCTGAAATGTTGTATGAACTCGTGAACTCTAGATGATTTGCTTAAAACCAATAGCTCTTAATGGAAGAGTATGAAATAAAGGTGGAGGAATGATGAATTTTCCTGTTGTCCAGGTAAATTGAATGTCAGTGCACGTAAATTAGGACTTCTGTATGCTCAGCTATGGGAACCATTTGTTCTCCTAGATAGACTT
The DNA here is from genome assembly GCA_004027915.1 of Capromys pilorides. Lineage (NCBI taxonomy): Eukaryota > Metazoa > Chordata > Mammalia > Rodentia > Capromyidae > Capromys > Capromys pilorides. The sequence continues at coordinate 18,469 of PVKN010003532.1, forward strand.
CTCAGTCCAGGCTTGAGGGAACAGATGCAGAGACAGAATGAATTATATCTTTTCTGTTGGATATGTTCTGCCTCCTGCTTCCTGGGTATTACATGTCAGAGAACTGTTGCTATACTGGTGGAGGGACCCTCTACCTTAAGTAGAAGCTAGTACAATAAAAGAAATTTAGTGGTTTGTTTGTCTTTTTGATACAGGGTTTCACAATGCAGTTCAGGCTAGCCTCCAACTTACTTTGTAGCCCAGGCTGGCCTCAAACTCAGTGATCCTCCTGCCTCAGCCTCCTAAGTGCCGGAATTATGAGCATATGACACCATGCCCAACCTAATAAAAGAAAGTTAAAACTTTTTTCCTTCCAATATTGGGAATGTGGTTTCTGGTGATTCAGCTTTGGAAGAAGTCCTAGGGAAGAACTTAGGAGGACCCAGGTTCATTCCAGGCTGTATTCCTGGCCCAAGGCACCTGTTTCCTAAGGGGATTCAAAATCAGGTTGGTGATGCGGTGTTTTTCCCACATGGTGAGCTTTTGGGCCTGTATCACATCCTTGGTCAGAGACTGTGAACTCTGTACAGGGGTACTCCGTGTTGAGGACCACTTGTTACTGACGATAAAGGGAAGAGGCGGTAAGAACTCCTGCTTTCTATGTTTCCATTTACCTGTAACTGGCAGTCAAAATTGAAAACTATCAGTTCAACAGGTGCTTGTTTGGGGCACTACTTTCGTTCATTTTAGTTTTTTATGCTGGGAATCGTACTTGCCAGGCAGGTGCTATGCCACTGAGCTATAGCCCTCATCCTGATTCTGATTCATTTTAAAGCCTGTCCCCCCTCCCCCCCCAGAACTAAAGGGATTCTGGATCCAGGTCAAGATTTCTTGAACTGTCTGAGGTTTTCTGAACAAACAGCTCCTGATGATTTGCCATTAAACACTCCCTTTGAGAGCACTGAGGCTCCTGTTGCTGGCAAGGCCTGCAGGCAAGTTAGCATGCTCACATCCAAGACAGGTCACAGAACAGCCTGGAGGAATGAAGAACATGCAAAGGAGAGTCTGAGGCCCCTTTATGAGGCAGTGTGGTCCCCACAACTATTGTACTGCTATTCACCAGGCTCTCTGGAGATGGTTTATAGATACATAGCCATACCTCCGAAGAAAAGGCATGTGAAAGTAGGATTTCATGAAAATGATGGTCGTCTTTGAGCAGTGGGTTCCAAAGTACTCCGTGTCTGTCAAGAGAAAGGGAGGCCTTTCACTCATCCCATATCCCGCTGAAACCGCCCTACAGTTGCCTACTCATGTGCCAAGCCAGTGTTTCCCTGAGGCAACTTCTTCATTTGTGATCCTTAATTTTAGGAGTACAAAGTAATCACCTGGGAAGCTTTTTCTTGTTTTTGCAGAGGGCTTTTTGCTTTGTTTTGTTTTGGGTGGTGCTGGAGCTAAGACCCCAGGGCAGGGCCCGTGCATGCCAGACAAGCACTTCACTGCTGAGCTACATTGCTGTCTACATCCAGACGGCCATTAAAAATACGATACTCAGCCCTATCCAGAGAGATTCCAGTGTCTGTGATGAGATCTGACATTAGGCTTATTTCTGTGTTTCTAATGTGGGAAGCACTGAATTAGGTCATCTTCTGAGCTACCATCAAAGGATAGAACAGGAAGACAGAAAGATTAGAATCTCCATCTTCTGAGGGTGGGGAGCCGGACAAGATGGCGTCTCCTTCCGGCCTCTTGACACCTTAGCATAGCTTGGCTTTGATGGTGCCCAGACTTCCTGGAGTGATCCAGCCACTCTAGTTTCCTACACCTGAGCAAGGCTTACCTGTCCTGTGAATCAGTGCACTCTGGGCTTGGACTACATTGTGTGTCTAGTTGGTGCAGTGAAACATTAACTCGTTCCTTTTTATCGTGGATGGGCAGGTTTCATGTGAGGATGAAGTCCAGTTACTCTTGGGCTTGAGTGGGCGTGAGGCCGGCTGGCTTACTGAGTGCGGGTGGGGTGGGAGAGGCTGGCCATGACCCAGCCTGGGTGTGTTGCAGGGAGCGAGGCTCAGGGTTCACCTTTGGTAAATGTTTACCAGAAGTGCCTGTTCTCGTCTCTTTTCAGTGTCTTTCTTGGGAAAGTGAGTTTAAATAGGGCTTTAGGAAGGATTCAAGTAGAGAGTTGTTCACCTTGTGTCCTTTCTGGTGGAAGGGCAGGGCTAGCCCACGCAGGAAATAGTTGTACTAATTTCCAATCACTTCTCAACCCCCAGAGGGCTGCTATGGAGCATAAAGACCTACTCTTTACTCTTCATTCTGCGCCCTTTTCACTGAAAATGATCACTCTTTGATTCAGCAAATAAGGCTCATAACGATCCATCTGCATACTTTTACAGGTTACCTTGTACTTTTCCCAAACATGGGAAGAGCTACTGAGAAAACTGTAAGTTAGTGAATTCAGAAGAAAAGCCCATCTGCAAAGTTAATGTGAAGAGACGTTTTAAAATACAAGTAGTTCAATTTCATTACACCTTAATTCTGACCTTTGAATTAACATCCAATGCTCAATCAGCATTTTACCATCCCCTCAAAAACAATATTTTAGGGGCTGGCGAGATGGTTCAGTGGTCTAAAGCGCCTGCTTAGGAGGGCTCAGGCGACTGCGGGGACTAAGGTTCGATCCCCGGCACCACATGCTGCGCCAGCGCCACCACCAGGGCAGGCTGAGCCAGCCACAAAATGAATAAATAAAGAAACAAACACAACAAGCAAACAAATAAATAAATAAATAAAATTTAAAACAAAAAAAAAAAACAAAAAAAACCCCAATATTTTAAAGAGGTTCTTCTGAGATGAGAAGGTATTTTCTGCATTGTTTATTGAGAGAGATAACTTTACACAGTAGGAATGGGTACACTTAAATTATGTGACAGATGACCGTAAAGACTAGAGGTCTTGTCAGCAACACAGCTTCATTTTAGATTATTACAGTTACTGATATTTTTTTAAATTATGTAAACAAAAAATGGATAAAGTATGCCAAAAAGGAAGTGAAGTTAAAAAGAAACAGGAAAGTACAAAAGCTATTACAAGCAGCATAACACAGTGACACAGAACCTAAATCCAAAATTTTAGTTAATTCTACACTGCATGAGCAGAAATAATGAAAAATGACATAGCTCTGAACCTAGAACCTGAGAACAAGTTCTACAGAAACCTTCTGCATTTCCACGTTCACCTTTTTCATTCATAACCTAGGCATTTCCTTCCTTTATTGTTCCTTAGAAGTAGTTTTTTTCCCTTTTTTCTCTGGGAAGCTAACTGAGATTCTACTGGAGTCTAATAGATGCCGAAGTCAGACCAGCCTTGTCTGAGAGCTCATTGATGGCCTTGACACTCGAGGACATTATCATCAAAGTTTATCCCAGGAGCTTCCCACAGTCCATTGAAAAAAAAAAGAAAGTGACCAAAACAAACAAGCCAACCAGTCCCAAACAAACAAAAACCCCAAAAACTTTTATACGGTAAGGGAAAAGAAAACTTATTATTTTATGTTATTTTTGTCTTTTTGAGACAGGGTCTCCCTCTGCAGTTTAGACTGGCCTTGGGCTTACTTTGTAGTCAGGCTAGTCTTGATCCTGCAACGATTCTCCTGCCTTGCCCTTCAGAGTGCTGGGATTACAGCCATGTGCCACCACATCCAGATTTTGTTGTTTTTTAATCTGAAAAAGGCTAAGTTTATCGAATATGCAGATTGAATTCTGGACAGCTGGTTTTATTTCTCTCTTCATTGGCCTTGTGACATTATGACATCCCCTGAGTTTGGTTAATGCAAATGAGCAAGCAAGAAGCACGTAAGCAAAAAGAATGATTAAGAAACAGCATAACACAAAGTTAAAACATTGTGTGGTGGTATCTTTTGTAGCATATATGATTGAAATATAAGGTGAATATTTAAATTTTTAAAAATGATTACAATAAAGAATACATTGCTAGGAGGTCAGGGAGATAGCTCAGTAGAATAAGTGTTTGCCTGCAAGTGTAAGGACTTGAGTTCAATCCCTGGTACTGAGAGAAAAAAAAAAAAAAAAAAAGAATACATTGCCAATCTGGGTGTGGTGGTGTGTGTCTGTAATTCCAGCATTTGGGAGACTGAAGCAGGAGGACTTCCACAAGTTTGAGGCCAGCTTGGGTTGTAGTGAGTTCAAGGCCAATCTGAACTATATAGTCAGACCCTATTTCAACAAACAAATAAGCAAACAAACACACATATATACCACGGGCTGGGGAGAAACTTCAGTGACATAAGCACTTGCCTGACAAGTGCAAGGTCCCACGTTTGATCCCCAGTACCAGAAAACCCCCCAAAACCAATAATACATTCCAAATCAACCAAATAAACAAACAAAAAACCCAAATCACTATCAGTAACCTGCTTTATAACACTCCCCTCACTTTGAACACACTTATCCCATCCTTCTTGCTGCTTTCTGAAGCAGTTCTGGATGTCTTCTTTTATGTTTTTATGAGGGGAGATTAACAACATAGCACATGGTGCTGCTGAGTACCATTCAAGGGAAAGTTGAAAGCACTCATCCACCTAATTCACAGGACCTGCTCCTATGTGACTTCTAGCTGGACCCCAAGGACCAAGATGACTACTGATTAAATGTTTCAAATCAGTCAGGAAACAGGGAGCTATAATAGAGCATACTCTATACTCAGGAAGGACAACTTTCAGAATGGCTTCATTAAAGTTGCAAGTGTTCAAAGCGAGGGGGAGTCTTTTGAAGGAGATTACTGACATTGCATCTTTTACTATAATGTATTAAAAAAATTAAACATTCACCATGTTTTTTGATCACACTATATTTCCTGGTAAAAATGTCAATGGTAACAAGAAGCCAAAGTGTGAACTACTCTAACTTTATTTTCTGGTATTGGGAATCAAATTCAGGACCTTGGGCTTGCCAAGCAGGCGCTGTACCACTGAGTTATATACCTCCGGCCCTACTTTAACTTTAATAATGTGTTTCCAGTGTGAATCCCTTTACTCATGGGGTTAAGGCACCAGGTTAAGCAAAGGTGAAAGGTTCAACATGTGTCATAGAGTACACATGTTCTATGTGTATCTGGATGAAGAGCAGTCAGCAAAGAAGGAAGGATGTGTTTTAGTTACATGGTCCTACAGGCTTCTGGTGGGTGAGATAAACTAGATAGAAGCACTAGATGTACTATAAGGCACTCCTACAGGGAAGACACAGATGGAGGAGGAGCTGCAGGCTCAGTTGTCCACTCGGTGGTTTGTTAGCCAGGAGGCCTAAACTGGGCCAGGCCTAGGATAAGAAGGAGCTGGGTGGAGAGCTGGTTTCCTCACTCAGAAGCGCTGCCCTAGAGACTGAATCTTCTATCTTGACCAGTAACTGGCTTCACTCAAGAGCTTCTCGACAAAATGAGCAGCTAGTGCCTTCTGGTCTACATGGAGGAATCGGAACAAAACCTCAGTTTTCTCAATTGACAAGGTCTTCAATCACACCAGATGGCTCTTTATGAGGAAAATGCCATACGTCATGATCATTTGGAACCCATTTAAATAAAGCCTCTAAAAAGTAAAATAAATAAATAAAACCTCTGACAATTTCAGCTATGCCCAGGAAGGCATTCCACACTTTTCTTTTGACTTTTACCTATGCATATTAATGACTTAGATCTTACCTCAGCCATGTATACACTAAAGAATACCAGAGAAAAACTCTCCAGTCAGAGATTTTTTGAATGCAGTGACATGAAAATTGCCTACTGATAAGCTTCTGGGTGCTGAGACTTAACTGTCAAAACACTGTCCCACAGGAGAGAGATCAACATGTGTCTGTTCAGATTAACTGAGCAGGGCTTATTCACCCATCGCCAAGTTCGACCTGGAGCAGCCAACTGTAGTCACTGTCAGCAGAGTGTGCAAGGAGGGCACAAAGTGCCTGGTGGCCATGGCTGACAGGCCTGGGATGAGGAGAAGGAGGGACCGCTTGCCCTAGGGAGAAGCATTTGCTTTTGGTCCTGCCCAGATGCTATTCTTTTACATGTTATTTCATGGGAGCAAAACAGTAGGGGCGAAAACTCAAGAAACAAAAAGGGGGCACACTGCACACATCTCTATTTCTGTTAGAGCTTAAGAAAGACAATGAAATAATGGCTACAGTGAATAAGAGCTGATGATTTATCTTATAATCTAATTATTTCACTAAAGCACAGCAGATCAACGGAGAAGGCTAATCCTGCGCATAGAGGAGTGGCAGCGGTCGCGGCAGCTTTACTCTGATGTGCGAACAGAACATGTCTCTACTTCTCTGCATAACGTCTGTCTCTGAGTATGGGTTTGGAGTTCCACCCCGATGAGTAAATGATGGACAGCCTTTTCCCCCAGCAGAGGACAAACCTGCAGGTTGGAAGCCAAACTCTCTCAGGAGGCACAAAAAGAAATGATCTGTTGTCAGCATTCAGTGTGTGCCTGCGACACACTGGTGCCATCAGGAGGGCTGCAATCAGCAAGCAGGACAGTATACACAGCTTGGTCTTTATGGTGTCCAAGGGAAGTCTTAGCACAGCTCTGTTTTGGGAGTCTGAAGAGTACCACTATGCTGGAAAACACAAGTCACAAGCACTAGAGCCTGCTGTGTGGTGATGGCTTCATTTAGAAGACCGAAGTGACTACCCTCTCGTCTCACCAAATGGTTCCACTCCCAACAGGATGACTGTTACACAGGCCCCTGAATAGGTGAAGAAATGGGATAGGGCACAATACTCAGTATCTGTGAGTGTTGTGCCCTATCCCATAAAGATGCCGTGTCTGGAACAGGCGGCCCTGGAGAGAACTCCACTCTCACTGCAGTTGCCTGCTTGGTGAACGCTCTGTGGCCCTTCCGCAGCTGTGCACATAGTGGTCTATTTTAGGAGCTGGCTTCTTTACCTCAGGTTAGATGCCAACATTTTCGCAGGGCTGGAAGGTCTCACATGTGTGTTTCTGGCACTAGGGAAGGAGTTCCTCAAGTGTACAGCAGGGATTGGGCCTTTGAGTGAGAAGCAGCTCCTTGGACCCAGTCAGTTACAGGAGTAATTGGCCATTTTCTCATATGTGTTAAGCTGTGAAAAGATATTTACCATGGGACACAAGGCAAAGCAGGTATTAGCACAGTCAGAAGGAGGGATTTGTCAACAGACTTGCTTTTGTTCCTATAATTTCTAAGCAGTGGAACAATTACCTAACATTGTACCAAGCAATTTGTTAGGGTGGAAAACAGTAAGGGCGTTCATGTGCTTTAAGGCATTCTGGGCTGAAAATAGCAATTTTGAATTTTCATGGCAGACCCAACTTGGAAGCTGGCTCCACTCTGTCCTAGTAGATTTTAGCGGTGTTGGCAGAGAATGTTGTTGTAGGCCCATAGCCGGCAAGAGCCAGGCTGTCAGCATCGTACAGAAAGGAGAGAAAACAGAAGCAGCGGGGACCCAGTTCCAGTTGGGTAGCTGATGGTGATGGTGCATTTATGTATTTATTTGTTTTTCCTTTTGAAAATAAGCAGAGTGATGTGGGTGGAAAGCTGTTAGGAGTTCCCAGAGACTGCTATTCGTTCCCAGGGCCCTCTAAGTGGATTCTGGTGAAAATAAAGGTGTTTAGATCGGGGACCCAGAATGTCACCCTTGACTTGGGGCAGGTCTCATCCTGGATGCCTGTGAGTAGGGACAAAACATTCCACACACAGCAAACATGTTAGGAGGGCAGGGACGGCCTTGCACTTCAGGTCTCCAAACATGGCGAGCTAGGAACAGCTCTGCTGAGGTCGGAATCGCAGATACATTAATTCCAGTGAAGGCAAAAGCAAACTCCTGTGACAGGGCTGGGAGCAGAGGGGGAAGGCACTTTGCCATGGGAGCACATCTGTTTTATAATAAGCAGGTCTATAATTCTCTTGTGAAAGATCATGTTCTACTATCTTCTCTGGAGCTGGAAAATATAAATACTGTATTTCACAAAGGGGAGGAGAAGAGATGATCAAATCTGTTTGCCAAGTGTTTGAGACACTTTCCGCCCCTTACCTTTTGTATGCACACTTTTGGTAACTGCGGGGACGGAGTATGAGTCAACCTGCTTTTTCCAAGAGTGAAAGGCACCAACAAGGCGTCTTATGAACAGGGCTCTGGATTCTCACCAAGTTTCATGCCTTGGTCACACTACTGTAAAACCAGAAAATAAATTCATGCATGTTTGAAACACGTGGTTTAGGGCCAAAGGGGTGGGAGGCGCAATGCTTATATCTAACTGCAGGAAAATCACTGTGAAATGTTCCTGGATAGACAGACATGTCAGGAGCTGGCCTCTGGAGGGAACAAAGTGTGGAGTTGAATGTACCATATCCTCCATGAGCCACTGACTCCCCAGCTCCCAGAAGCCATGAGACGACCAAGCCACAAACACATGGACAACATCTGCTCACCGTGAAAGACCCTTGACCATCTCCTGAAGTCTACTGAGAATTGTCTCATTATAAGCATATTCTCCTGTTCTGTAGAGCCAAGGCAGGAGGAAAGAGAGCAGTCAGGTTTCCAGTACTGTCCTACCTGCCACCTCAGTCATGGTCCGTGCCATGCTGGTTCTCACAGAGACACTGTGGTAGGAGGACATGACCCTGCCAAATAGCAAAGCAGTTGGTTATATTTCTTATTTGTAGGGCATTAGCACTTTTTGCTTTACAATGGCAAATATATATGTATATACACTTAAATGCTATTAGATGTAATTCATCATTTTTTGTATTTTCTTGATAGCTTAAAATTGGACTTTTTTTTTTTTCAAAAATTACTGATTTTTTAAACAAAAAGTAACATAAAAGTGGTTAAATTGACAAAGGCCAAAATGGAAGTGCAGTGAAGAATACGGAAATAAAGCATCCAAATGACCAGGTAGGAACTGCCTGCACAGGATGCTGTGAAAGGAAACTGAAGGTGGCCTCTTCCAAGATACGTGTCATATAGTCTACCAGTCTACCCTCTGGATGTCTTTAATGACACTTCTAAGTTCCTCCAGCCAACACAATGAAAAATATCACAACTATAACCACAACATCCTTGGAAAACTGTTCTTAAGAGAGCCATGTTGCAACGTTGCAGATGTGGTAGAGACTGTGTGGTTAGGCAGGTGTTGAGATTCAAACCAGCAAACAGACAGAGGACATGCGGTTATTGGTCACAGAGGCCTCTCCATTCCTTAGGAGAAAACTCAGAGATTAATTTCAAAGTCAGAAGCAGCCTTCTCCTCAGTTCAGGGCAGTGGTTTTTGTCAGAGACAGCCATGTGCTTGGCTCACCGCCTCACACCTCTGCTCCAGAGATCCTGGTCTCTGCCAGGGACACGAGGTCCTGGAAGGATCCAAGCATGTTTCTGCATTCTGCAGATTTCCTTATAAAACAGATGATGACAGTGCCTGCCTCAGTTCCCCCCACCCCCGTGAAAGCTAAAAATAAATACAGAAATAAACAAAGCAGTGTTTGTCTGCAGGAAATGCTTTCTCCTATGTCTTAGTAAAAATGGCCCCTAAGAGCCAAAACAAAACAAAATAAAAAAAAAACTCTGAACTATATAAAGCATTGTATGTAAACCACAGTTGCAAGGAGCAAGCAGCTTAAGTTCATGGCCAAGTACATGGGTTTTCATCTCCAGAGGCTCTGTGGCCTCATTAGACAGTTTGTACAGAACATTCGTACAGGACGTATAGGTGTGTATACATGTAAGTAAAATAAATGTAGATAGCTACAACTAACAGGAGACAGATCCTTCTTCTCTGTGCGTGTGGTTGCCTGGGAGCCACTTGGCCATGGGTCACTGCAGGGTACATGCTGGCAGTGGCCTGGTAGTCAGGTGTTCTGGTAGGACAGCTCAAACATGGTGCATGCCTCCTCCAGACTCTCATCCACATTCAGTTGTCGCCAGAAGGACTTCTGCTTCTTCTGTAGCTCTCGTCGGACGCACCGTGGGCAGGGGACAGACTTTTCTTTACATTCAGCATGGAAGACGGCTCCACAGCTCTCACACCTGCAAAAACCAACCATAAAGATGAGCATAAGTGCAGCCAAGGCACGAGATTACCCAGACATCCCTGCCCCTGAGAAGGGAGATAATGCTAGATAATGGAATGTTTCCTTCTGCAAAATATTCAAGGTTGAATTTTTCTTGAAACAACTTTTTCTGGTGATTGGAAGGAGGCTAGGGAGAGGCATCTAGCTTCTGAGAGGAGTGGAGTCAGCAGCTCCCTAGATCTCTGTGATTACAGTGACCGTAGGCAGTGCTGGAAGCTCTGTGTGTCAGTCTCCCCACCACTGAGAAAGAGGAAGGAGTAACTGGGAGAAGGGATGGGAAATGAGGAGGAACGGCCTCACCAGCCAGAAACCAACCCTGTGGCACATCAGTGGTGGGCTCAGCACCATGGCTTTGAGAACACTGCCTTTGTCTTTGGTTAATGTGAGCTGAGTGGCCTTGTTAAGTCATGGTCTTTATTTGACAGTTTGAGAAGGCAAAATGACACATTTTCATTCTCTGAAATATACCTTGGGGTCTAGTACTCTTGTCAGTTTTTTAAAATTAGGAAAAACTTTCCATTTTTATGAGTCTACCTTTGTACCCTAAGTATGAACAACAAAACATGACAGAGTGAGAAAGAAAAGTTTTCTTCCCTTAGTGATATTGCAGATAATATTATAATTTATGGAGCGGAGACATTCCAGATGGATGACTAGCTTGTTGTTTGGCCTAGTGGACGCCTGCTCAGAAGTCTCAATATCTTGTTTTCACTGCAGTTTTTAATGACGACTGACAGGCTTGCATGTAGTTGCTCCAGCGAGTGGCTTGCTGACGTGGACTCAATTTTCATCGTTCTACACTACTGACAAGCAACTTTGATCCTGTTCTTCCAGCTATATGACTCTGTCTAGCTAGCAGCATCCAGGGAGCATCCAGCAATGTGCTGGGGTAAAAGAAAGATGCCAAGGATGCAATCCTCAGGGGCTAGGCTCGGGACCTCATGCTTGCCAGGTAGGCGCCAGGCAGTTGAGCTGCATCCCTGGCCATAGCCTTGGGCTTCTGTGGCTTTCCCTACAATACCTCTAGTTTTAGTTAGGCCTGGGCTCAGGATGTCCTGGGGGTTCTATTTCCTAGCCTGCCACTGACTCATTCCTGGCACCATGCAGAGTGCCATGGGTCTGGCCAAAGGGGAATCATCCCACACACCTCATGTCCTGGAGAGGAGCAGTGACTAAGCAGAGGAGATGCTAGCTTCAGGTCCTGTTGAGAGCAGCAGACACGGCTCCACTAACCCTAGCAGTACTTACTCCCAAGGCCCAGGAAGCGATCAGGCAAGGAGCTTCAGATTGCTTCCACACTGGCTGCTGCCATGGACTCAACTGTGTGCCTCTGAAGTTCACATGTGCAGATGGAGCTCAGCGTGACTGTAATTGGAGGCAGGGCATTTGTTTGGTGCTAGGATCATCATCAGGGTAAGGGCCCTGATCTGACTGGCATAGTGTCCTAGAAGACAACCCCAAGCTTGCTCTCAGTTTTTCTGTCCTATGCTTTGAGGAAAGGCCACCAGCAAGACAGGCCACCTGGGCAATCAATCCTGCCGGCACCTTGGTCTGAAGTTTCCAGCCTCCAGAGCTGTAAGAAGTCTGTCTCCGTGGGTAAGACATGAAGTCTGGTATTTAGTAGGCATGCTGAGCAGACAAAACAATGCCCTCGAGGAGTTCTGAACATCAGCTTCTTCATCTGCTCAACGGAGACATCGGCACCCACCTCAGAGGTGCCTGCTGCCGCAGATGAGATCACAGGTAAAGCGTCTGGCATGATTTCAGACACAGGCAAGTGGGCGCTGCTCCCTCCTGTGTGCCCTGAGGCTGCCTGCTGCCTTTCTGGCAGGCTTTGTTGTAGCCTGACTTCGCCTACATCACAGCGGTGACCAGGGGACACATCTCTCTCTTCGCCCATTTCACAGATTAGAAAAGAGATCCCAAAAGGGCTAGTGATTGTCTCTCAGGGGCAAAAGAGGTGGAGACAGTTGTTAGAAGAACCGGCTCTGGCAGCCTGGCCAAGGCTCTCCCTGAGCAGATGCTGCCAGGGCTGTGTGAGTGAGCACTTTGCCGCTGTGCCAGGAAACAGCGTTTTGTGGCAGAGCACCTGTGCTAAATCGCAAATCGCTCTGTGGCTGAGTGATCCTGGGTAACCTACTACCCTCTGCTGGTCTGATTTCCTCATCTGTAACACGCTGCTCAGGATGACCCCCTCCTACTCAGTGTGTTGCTGTGAGACTTCAATGAGCAAATACTGCTGAGAGGATCATGCAAATGTCAAGACACCACCCCTCCAGGTGACTCTGGTCCCCTGCCTCCTCCCTGCCAGAGGAGATGAAGGTCAGAAGCAGGTCTCTTAGTGCCTCTAGCCTAGGCCAGCCTACCCCAGTTCCCCCAGTGGCAGTGGCTTTGTCCCCCTGGGGTCACACCTCTATAACCTTCTATCAGGAAAGTGACACTAATGGTAGCTTTGTCAAATAAATTTACTTCTCCCTGCCCCCTTGCCCTGCTGTGTTAGTCTGAGATTTATATACCCAGGGATGTTGCCCTAGGGCACTGATTGATAAGAAAAAGCCACACTGTGTCTGTCTCTCTAGTGCCACTCCCTTATCTCTGCTGATACCAGGCCCTAGTGAGTGAAGAAGTTTGAGTCATCAATATTTCTAGTGTTACAAACACCCATGGGGTGATGCAGGGAGCGGTGCACCTGCTCTTTCGAGCCAAAGGTCAGTAACTGAAAAAAACTATGAGATAAAGCAAAAATTAATGATTTCAAAATAGAGGCAAGTCTTATTTTCTCACAATTTATAACCCAGAAGACAACTTTCCAACTATCATATAGACAGACTGGTCAATATCCTTCCCAAATTCAGAGATTCCTGCCTCACCTTGATTTTCTTTTTAAAGAAAAAGCATAAGAGCAGGAAAAGGAAGGAGAAACTGTACTCTTTACATAAAATTAATGGAACTCTATAATAAAAATGTAATGTACAGGAAAAACAAAGTATTTATATTTAAGAAATGCAACATACACAGATGTGCTCCTGTTGAGAATAGGACTTTATATATTTCAAATCTTTTATTTATTTGGTATAGGCTTTTGCTATGCAGTTTTGATTTGTAGTTATCCTCCTTATCTTAGCCTCCCCAGTGCTGGGATTGCAGGCATGTGCTACCACATCCAGTCTCTGGCTGGCTCAGCACCAGGCTCGGGCAGCGTGGTGTGCATTACCAGAGATTGAACCAGGGTCCTTGCACTTGCCAGGCAGGCATTTAGATAGCCAAGCTATCTCCTCGGCCCTGAGAATACGACTTTACTGAAGGGGATTTTCACTTGAAAATGATTTACTCGCTCCCGAGTGTTTATCATTTTGTGATTGTATTCAAAATATAACTTATCACATAACTTTTTTCTTTTTGTGCGACCGGGGTTCAAACTCACGACCTTGCACTTGCCAGGCAGGCATTTCTGCCATGGAGCTATCTCCCCAGCCCCTTATCACATAACTTTTTAGGAACACATTTTTCATATAAAAGCAAATCTACCAAAGTCATCATCTCTGCTAAGAACCATGACAGGTAAAAAAAGAGACATGTCCCTTTACTGCTCCTGCATAATACAGTGAATCAAAGCCAGTGTCTTCGTACCACAGTCACCGGTTCCAGCAATAAGCGGCTTCACCCCAGATGAGGACACACTGTCCTTCCGCTGCAGTGTCCTAGAGAATGTTTGCCCTGACCAAAGGATTCCAGTGGGTTTTTTACTTTTTTCTCCAGCATACCCACTGCTTTGCATGATCTAGGACTCTACTACCTTCAGTATTACTGACATCTGGGGTCAGATCTGTGTTTGGATGGGGGTGTTCTATGCACAGATAGATGTTTAGCAGCATCCCTGGGCCTCTGCCCTCCAGATGCCAGAAGCATCTGCCCCAGGCCCATGAGAACTGCGATAACCCATATCTCCAGATACTGCCTAATACCCCTGGGGAACAAAAATGGTCCTGTTGGGAACCACTGACCTAATCTATCTGGAAAAGGTATTGTAGAGGGGGACATCCAAGGGGTAGGTACTGAGATAGGAATCCCTCCCCCCACTGGATTTATAACTATCACCTGCTGACTTATCAACAGTAAGGTACAACATAGTACATATTCATTTAACTTGCACAAATATGCACTTCTAACACTATTTGATTAAAGTAATTGAAATTCAGTAGCATTGACTATCCAGTGGTTTCTAAAACTAATTTAGAACAAGATTTAAGAAACTGTCACCTGAGACATCATTCAATGCACTGCTCAGTAATTCCTTAACTAAGAACTCACTCTGAGTTTGCATTTCTTCCTCAAAGCTACCTCAGTGTTCAACTCTCTTATTCTCTTTGGCTAGCACTCTCTGGGCTGTTTTCTGTGGCATTTTTCAGGCTTCATGGTAAATCAAAGGCAGACACTTTTGCATATGCCTCAAAATAGATTGCTTCTTTGCAATTGTGAGGTCCTCAAGTTTCATCAATTGCTGTAATAAACGCTACAGTAAGACATTCACAAGGCTGTTCCTTGCACAAGGGAGAGCTCTATTCTGAAGCTGGCCCTAGTGTCAGGGGGACTTTAGGTTATTTGCTTCCCCCATAAGCCTCATTCTCTACAGAACCAAATGAAGTTGAGTTAGTTGATATCTGGGACCCTTTTAACTTGTAGATTTTGAGTAGGGAAAAAAGCTACTCTGGGTGGTAACCTTCTCTCTATATTTTCTTGCTCCAGAATCTATGGATAAATAAGTGTGTATGTTGCGTGCTGTCTGCTCTTTAAAAAGTTCTCCAGTTGTCAAGGTGGGCCATGAATGGGAGAGATGAACCTTAAGGTGTGATACATTATCTTGGATTTTATTTATTTGTATCAAGCTATAAAATAACTTTATGAATTAGGATATACCACACTATCAGGGATCTGGCCACAAGGAGCAGACTGCTTCTAGCTCATAGAATTTCAATTAGACATTACAGATTCCTTTTAAAGTTTTTTCCCATTCCAGCTATCACCAGCACCTACTGTCCCCAAGGAAAAAAAAAATAAGTCTTTTTAAGTGTGGGTTTCGGGAAGGGCCAGCTGGAGGCAACAGGTGCATTGAGGTGTTCTTTGTTTGAATCACTGGGATAGCTCTGCTGGAGTGAACTGGGTGTGTGTCAGTAAGCACTGGACACACCAAAGAAAGTGGGACTATGAAGGAGAGGCCAGAGTTCTGCTTCCCTGGAAGCCCCAGGGAAAATACTAGTGATCCGCAGTGTGAGGTTTGGGAGGCTGCTCTCCTTTCTTGGGCTCAAGGGAAGGGAGTATCTCCACTATTTAAGGCCAACAGAAATCGCACTTTGCATCTCAGGCCATGCACCATGGAATGGAATGGAATGAAACCATACATTGCATGAACAGTCTCTGGCCTAAACATTAGATTACTGCCTTATAGGAAGTGAGGGAGAACTTCACAATCCAGAAATCTAATAGTCTACTGCAAAAAGACTGAACAGGCATGATGTTATTATTCTGAGGGAATCCAAGAAACTAACCTGTCACAAACTGAGAGAGCCAAATACGTTCAGGGGGAAATGGTTTGCGTCTCAAATATTATGGCAAAGCAGCAAAAATTCCTAGCTGCAGACAGTTTCCTGTTCTGGAATGCTGATGATGTGAGACCAATTAGAGACAGGCTTAATGGCTTTGTCTGCACCCTTCCAGATTCTAACTGCACACGGGGAGGTCACAGGAAACTGCTGAAGGCCCCTGCCCTGAGCTGAGGTCACTGAAATGCTTCTGCTCTGTACATGTTGGGTTCTCCCACTGTGTTTTTATTTTTGGCTCAGGCAATGGCCTCAGATATTTCATTTGGATTGAAATTTTGGTTTGAGTTTGATTGGATTTCTGACAAGCTAAAGGACAGCCCTGCGGATCAGGGAAGAGCTTCAGCTGATTTTCACTCTGCAGGGCCCACAACCAATAGGGCGGGGAGCAGAAATAAGTGCACGTTATCAGGCATGCGAGTGTGGTTTTGTGCATGGCTACTCTGTAAGGCGTCCCACATGGCCACTAGCTATTATTGGTTTTTCCAAGAAACCAAGATGATTACTTAAATCTCCTCACTTAGGGAGGTAGTTATTGGGGCCTGGTTATTTCACTGTTTTGGGTTGGTATTTTCTGTTATTGTGAAAGTAAGTGAACATAAGCAAACAATTTGTAAGTTCCTTAAATAAGAAATTGGCCAGTATCACATATGTTGTTAAGCCTGCATGAATGACTATGCACTACATCTGTACTTATGCTATACACACACACACACACACACACACACACACACACACACACACGTATGCTGTTCAAAAGTACATGTTATTACATGTTCTAAGGTGAAATGAATTAAATATGATGCAAACAGATGATAAGATCTAATAGAACCATTCTTTTTGGGAGAGTAGGAAGATTATAATAATGAGAGGTTAACATACAACTTCAATAAGGAATTGATTGTAATTGCATATTGATGACTGGAGAGAGTCAAAATGCTGTTGCAGCAGCTGCCTTGAGTACTTCCTCCAGCTGAGGTTTGTTTCAGGTTGATCAGAAATCCAGCTTCTCCAAATACCCTTCCCTTTTGTTTAACAGTGCAAAAAGAGAAAAAGAAAAGTAGGCAGAGTGAAGAGAAAGATAAAAACCTTGGGTTATAGAGCATGGAGTCTCGCAGAGGGTAAAATGGACATACATGTGGGCATATGGCATGTGGGACTGCTCAGTGTGATCGCCAACTCCCTGTCTTTCTAGGTGAGGGTAGGGAAGCGGGAGAACTAAAAATGTATTCATATGTCTGACTGGAATTGTATGAGACTGGAATAGAATCAGCTCCTCTGGCTAGGTGCCTGGGAAATATAGGTGCTTAAGTAAAAATACTGCAGTAACTTTGAATAGCAAATGCAGATACAGGGGGCTGGTGAGACGGTTGAGCGGTCTAAAGCGCCTGCTTAGGAAAGCTTAGGCAAAGGCAGGGATGGAGGTTCAATCCCCAGTCAAACCACATGCCGTGCCAGCCCCACCCCCAGGGCAGGCTGAGCTGGCAATAATAATAATAATAATAATAATAATAATAATAATAATAATAATGTAGATACAGTGTGATCAAAATTAGAAATGTAAATTAGGCAACTTCTACTTGACCTTCTGTTGACTGACTGATTACCTTTCTGAGACAGGATCTTGCTCAGCAGTTCAGGTAGGCCTTGAACTCACTTCGTAGCCCAGGATGGCTTCAGACTTGTGGGGATCCTCCTTCCTCAGCCTACCAAGTTCAGGGATTACAGGCAGGTGGAAGTACACCTAGCCCATTTCTGGTTTTGGATAAATTATCTTTTTTAACTCTTAAAACAGCTCTCTAAGCTGGGTATTATATGATTCATTTTCCTATTTTTATTAAATTTGACCCTAAGTATAATACAATACAAAATGCACTGGTGACTTAAGTGGCCCTAGAGCACTGAATGGGAGAACAACTTTTGACTTGACTCTTCTGATTTGAAATTTAGTCCCCCTTTTCCTGTTACTGGCCACACTGTCTAAGTTACTCAACACATACCTAAATACCTGTTAAACCCCACTCTGCAAAGGACAATTGGCATGTCCTGCAATGATCTTTTTATCGGTTCTTTAAGCCATAGTTAATTAAGGAAGAGTTTTTCCCTGATTGAGCTCACAAAGCATTTGGCTTTCACGGGTCTTGGACTTTGAGTTTGTAAACCAAGCTCAGCTAATGCCTTTGACAAAAGCTTTACTTAAAATTAGGCTTCAAAGTAGAATGCAAACAAGGTTTAATTAATTCATTTGTTAATTTTGCCACCCTACAGGGGACACTACCTCATCATCATCTTTTCTGCAAATGCTTAATACAGTAAATGCTTTCTGCTAATCTGTGGATGCTAACAGAGCTCAAACTTTAGTATGTGTATAAAATAATAATAGATTAGATCTTAATAGTTTTCTGATATGGCTATCTTATTTTACTTTTGTGGTACTGGTGATTGAACTCAGGACCTTGCGCTTTCTAGGCATGCACTTATTCTATTGAGCTATCTTCCCAGCCCTAAATTTTAAGGTTCATTTGACAGTTACTATAAATGCCAAAAAACAAATGCTCATATTTCCTGATTACCTCAGGAAACTTTGCTCATTATTAGAAAAAGTAAGAGAGCTACTATTTTCTACCATTGCTGGAAAATCTAAAAAATATTGTATTGTA
>PVKN010003533.1:0-36800 GCA_004027915.1 Capromys pilorides
TTTTTTTTTGGCGGTACCAGGATTGAACTCAGGACCCTGTGCTTGCCAGGCAGGCGCTTATTCTACTGAGCTATCTCTCTGGCTCACAAGGATCTCTTGATCTTGAGCCCAAGAGTTTGAGACCACCCTGGCAACAGCAAACCCTGTCTCTTAGAAGCAAAAAAAAAAAAACCGTATCCTGTGAAGTAAGTTGGTATCAAGTAAATCCCTGCTGCCGCCTTGGCATCTTAAGGCTAGAAGGACCTGGCTTCCCTCTCTAGGCAGCTCAGAAGGTGTTTGGAGAAGTGCTGAGCTCTCAAGATGGCCTATGAGAGACTGATTACCATTCTACCCTTAATTCTGAGTTCTGGCCTCAGTTGGCCCTATACTGGCCAACTCTTTGTGGTGTACCACCTGAGCCACCATTGCTGACCTGCTGTGGTCTACACTTCAGAAGCATGTATAGTTTATTGGATAATGACCACTGTTGTTTTTATGTTGCTCTGGTGTCCACAACTGTGTCTGATACATGTGTTCTCACAGCTGCTGTTATGGTCCTCTGAGTTTTCTTCTAGAGATGACATCTCCTTCTTGGACTTACTGGCCATCACTGTAGTTTCTGTGATTCTTACTTGGTGTGGTGAAATCTCCAACTACTAATTGGAGGCTGTACCCGCCAAATAGCTCAGTGGATTAAAGCATCTTCAAGCAGGCTCAGGAGCCAGGGGTTCGTTCCCCAGGCCTGCTGTGCTGGTCTCCCCTCTGGGGTGAGTCAGATCTAGTAGTGAGACCCTGAACACTGTGTAGATCCTTCCCTAAATTAAAAAAATAAGAAACTAGGACATGTTGGATGTTTCCTAGGTAGCAGGTACTGCCATAAGTGGTTATGTGCGAGCTGATTTAATCCCCTCAAATAGGTGACTGATACTGTTTTCTCTTCAGATTGGATGAATCACCTTTTACCAAATAGGTGATTGTTTTTTTTTTTTTTTTTGAGACAGGGTTTTGCTGTGCAGTTTAGACTGGCCTTGAACTCACTGTGGTAGCCCAGGCTGGTCTCAAACTTGCACCAATTTTCCTGCCTCAGCCTCCAAAGTGCTGAAATTATAGGCTTGCACCATCATGCCTGGCATTTTTTAAAAAACTGTTTATTTCTTTATTCATTTATTTGTTTATGTTATGGCCAGCCAGCCCTGGGGGTGGGGCTGGAGCAGGCATGTGGTGCTGGGGATCAAACTGCAGTCCTTGCGGTTGCCTAAACTTGCCTAAGCAGGAGCTTTAGACTGCTGAGCTATCAGCCCAGGTGATTTTGTTATTCCCAGTTTTATAAGGTGAACCAAAACCTAAGGAAGTTAGGTATTTTGTTCAGAACTTCATAGCTGAGAAAGGAGAGGCCAGCCAAGGTGGCATATGCCCATAATCTCAGCACTTGAGAGGCTAAGGCAGGAGGATCACCTCAAATTCAAGACCAGCCTTGGGCTACACAATGAGTTCAAGGTGAACCTGGACCACATATTGAGAACCTGTCTCAAAAAAGGGAGGAAGATAGGATTTAAACCCACGCAGTCTGATTCTAAGCCTGTACTTTTTTTTTTTTTTTTTTTTGTCTTTTTGGGTTGGGAATATAGTTCTGTGGCACAAGTGCCTGTCTGGCAAGTGTAAGGTCATGAGTTTGAGCCCTGGTCACACACAAAAATAAATAAATATACCTTTCCTTTATGTCAGAGATAATAAGGCCATATATAAAAATCATCTTACCACTCTCTCTTGAATGCTTGCTATATTCCAAAGCTGTTGGCAAAGGATTGCATTTAATTCTCACAAGTCTCCTAGGTAGATGCTTACTGTTTACACATATATTGATATGACTTGTACTTATATATGTATTTATTTTTATTTATTATTATTATTATTTTGTCTTTTTGAGACAGGGTCTCACTATGCAGTTCAGGCTGGCCTTGAACTCACTTTTGTAGCCAGGCTGGTCTCAAACTCAATCTTCCTGCCTCACCCTCCCAAGTGCTGAGATTACAGGTGTGCGCCACCACACCCGGCTTGAACTTTTTTTATTTTTTTATGTATTCAGTACAGGGTCTACAGGGTCTCACTACATAGATCAGACTCAGAACTCTTGTAGTGATCCTCCTGTTTATAGCCTCCCAAGCACTGGGATTACAGGTGTGTGCTACCACGCTCAGTCTCTGATGATAACTTTTAAGGAAAAGATTAGGCCCAGCGGCATAAGCACCTTCCTGGCAAACGCTAGTTCTATTTTCAGTCCCCAGTACCACATGCTGTACCGGCCCCCAAACTGGGCATAGTAACACATGTCTGTAATCCCAGTGCTAGGGAGACTGAGACAGGAGGATCACTACAAGTTTGATTGCGTAGTGAGACCCAATATCACATTAAAAAAAAAAAAAAAAAGATTATATGCCCAAAGAGACACAGGCAGGGTGCAGACTTTGGATTTTCTTCCTGGCATCCAGCCTGGGCATTAGGAGAGTCTGCTCTCTAGTGTCATAAGAGTTTCTTTACCTTGGCAGTATTGACATTTGGGTAGGATAATTCATTCTTAGGGCAGCCTGACCTGTACATTGTAAGAAGTCTAGTAGTACCTTCTAGATGCCAGCAGCAACCCCAGTGGCCCCCATGTTGATACCTGAAAATGTCTCTGTCATTACCACATATTGTGCGGCTGGGGACTGCCATATCAGGATGGAGACTGTGATCATTTTTGTCATGTGCAGAGCTCAGCCCACTGTGGCTGCCTGCTTTCTTCATCCCTGCTTCCTTAGCTTTTCCTTTGACTTGGTAACTGAGATGATCTGTGTGCATCACTCAGGGCTCTTTGTTTTTGTTTCCTCGCAGGGCTGTGGTGGAGGCTGTGCATCGACTTGACCTCATTCTTTGCAACAAAACCGCTTATCAAGAAGTGTTCAAACCTGAGAACATTAGCCTGAGGAACAAGTAAGCTAGAGACTCAAAACCACAGATCCTTACTGTTTTCCCTGCCTATCTCTATGCAGAACCCTGCTGGACATTTGGGACCATAATGGGCTCACTTTGAGCTCACTTAAGCTCACTTTGTAGCCCAGGTTGGTCTTGAACTTGCAACAGTCATTCTGCTTCAGCTCCTGGTGTCAGGATTACAGGCATACACCATTGTGCCTGGCTTTCTCCTTTATTTTATTTTATTTGTTTATTTGTGGTACTAAGGATTGAACTCAGGACCTTGCGCTTGCCAGGCAGGTGCTTATGTTGCTGAGCTATATCCCTGGCCCCTTTCCTTTATTTTTTGTTTTTGTCTTTGGGGTACTTTTGAGTGAGGGTGTTGCTTTGTATTGCAGGCTTGCTTTTGCGGTACCGGAGATTGAACTCTGGACCTTGCAGTTGCCAGGCAGGTGCTTATGCCATTGAGCTATATCCCCAACAGCAGCCTGGCTTTAAACTCACCATGTTGTCTAGGCTGGCATCACACTTACAGCCATCCTCCTCCCTCAGCCTCCCATGTGCTGGGATTACAGGCATGCTCCACCATGCCCAGCTTTCTGTTTTTGTTTTTTTTCCTCCCTTTAAAAACAAAAGGGGAGGGCCAGTAAGATAGCTCAGCAGTCTAAAGCGCCTGCTTAGGAAAGCTTAGGCAACCGCAGGGACCTCAGTTCGATCCCAGGCACCACATGCTGCGCCACCCCCACCCCCAGGGCAGGCTGAGCCAGCCATAACATGAATGAGTGAGTGAATAAATAAATAATTAAAAAGAAATAAAAGCAAAAGAGGAGAGCTGGGGAGATAGCTCAGCAATCTAAACAACTGCCTGCCAAGCGCCAGGGCCTGGGTTCCATCCCCAGTACCACATGCTATGCTGACTTCGAACTCCCGGCATGCCATGCCAGCCCTGAAACTAAGCACGGTGGCCCATGTTTGTAATCCCAGTGCCGAGGAGACTGAGAAAGCAGTCCTGTGACACTCCTGTGTCTAAGCTGTGTAGCAAGATCCTGTATCAGATAAATAAATAAATAAGGGAAAAGAATAAAAACAAGAGTAGCTGGGGGTTCTGCTCCATCTGTAGCTTCTACATCTGTTGGGCTGGTGCCATAATAATGGCATATAAAGCAAGGCCTGGTATAATTCCAGCACATGGGAGGCTGAGCCATGAGAACTGCTATGTTTTCAAGGGCAACACAGTGAGATCTTATTTCAAAAAGGAATATACAGAGGACCCAGGTATGGTGGTACATGCCTATAATCCTAGCTGCTTGGGAGAATGAAGCAGGATTGTAAATTCAAGGCCAGCACGAACAATTTAGCAAGACTGTCAAAATAAAAAGGAAGTGGATGCCTGGCAAGCTCAGGGTCCTGAGTTTAATCCCCAGTACCTCAAAAAAAAAAAAAAAAAGAAAAAGAAGTGAAAACTGCTGTAGCTCAGTAGGGAGTTCCTGGCTAGCTTGTGGGAGCCCTTAGTTTGATCTTCTGCTTCACATACACATGCATAAAAGAATGGTTTATGAGGGCCAGGCATGGAGGTGCACACGTGTTATCTCAGCACTTGGGAAGCTGAGGCAGGAAAATCTTCATAAGTTTGAGACCAGTGTGAGTAACACCGTGAGTCCAGAACAGCCTGAGCTATATAATGAGACCCTAGGTCCAAAAAAAAAATGTGGTTATGAGTTAAACCAATTAGCCATGCTGCATAATGAAGGGAAAGAAAGGGAAGACAAAGGGAGAGAAAGGGGGGCAGGGGGGAGGAGGAAGGTTAGGAGAATTAATACTATTGAAATTCTGATTGCTTTGCTTTCTGCTTTTTTTTTTTTTTTTTTTAACTATTTGTTTATCTATGTTATGGCCACCTCAGCTTGTCCTGGGGGTGGGGCTGACGCAACATGGGGTGCCAGGGATCGAACCGTGGTCCCTGCAGTTGCCTAAGCAGGTGCTTTCTGCTTGTCTTTTATTATTCCCACTACATTTCTAGGCTATTACTGTTGTGTTCGTGCTGACTGGGTGTGGATTTGTTGGTGGGAGTAGTGCTCATACTTCGAACCCTTACTTCCTATGCCCTCACTATGGCATCGGCAGTCTCTCATGTTTCCTTCCCCTCACAGGCTGCGTGAGCTCTGTGTCAAGCTTATGTTCCTTCATCCAGTTGACTATGGGAGGAAGGCTGAGGAGCTACTATGGAGAAAGGTGTACTATGAAGTTATCCAGCTCATCAAGACAAACAAAAAGGTAAGACAAAGGCCTAGAATGTGGAAGCTAAGGAAGGAAGCTTCATCTAGGAAAGTAGGCCCAGAGTAGCCCAGAAAAAGATGAAAAGAGGGAGAGGGTCAGATTTAATTGAGAGAAGGAAGGAAGGCTGGTTTCAGGTGTGAGGAAAGACTAATCTCAAAGAAAATATGGCTGAGGTTCCAGGACAAAGGAAGTTAAATTCATTTCCTCAGTAAGATAAATAAGTTTTGGGAGAAGGTTACTCTGATCTATTGCTAAGCTAGTCCCTTCTTTTGCCAACCTCTAGCATATCCATAGCCGGAGCACCTTGGAATGTGCGTACAGGACACACCTGGTTGCTGGTATTGGCTTCTACCAGCATCTCCTTCTCTATATCCAGTCCCACTACCAGCTGGAGCTGCAGTGCTGCATTGACTGGACCCATGTCACCGATCCCCTCATAGGTCAGTGAGACCTGAAAGGTATTCTTTGGTACAGTTGGGTTGTGCTTTTTTTTTTTTTGAGACAGGGTCTAACAGTGTAGTACAAGCTACCTTGAGCTCACTTTGTAGCCCAGGCTGGTCTCGGAGCTTGCAGTGGCCTCTTGAGTACTGGGATTACAGGTGTGTTCCGCAATGCCTGGCCATCTTTCTTTTTTGATGTTGGGAAATTGAACTCAGGACCTCGTGCTTGCCAGGGAAGTACTGTACTACTGAGCTGTATCCCCTGCCCTTTTTCGAGACAGGGTCTCATTATGTAGTTCAGGCTTACCTTGAACTATGTGGCCAGGATGGGCCCTAACTCACAGCAGTGCTCCTGCCTCAGCCCTGAGTGCTGGAATTACAGGTGTAAGCCACTTTGTAGAGCTGCTCCCCAATTCTTACTGTAGTGGTCTCTTCCTTTCCACAGCCATGGGCTGGGGAGGTAGCTCAGTAGAATGAGTGCTTGCTTGGCAAGTGCAAGGGCCTGAGTTCAATCCCTGCTACAGTCAGTCAATCAATCAATCAATCAATCAGTCAGTGAGAACCTTTCCACAGCCGTGTTGTCACCCTTGTCAGGATGTCGTGGCTCAATGGAGGAGGTCATGGCCTTGTCAGCTACCATATGGCAGCGTTTGCTGGTCAGAAGCTGAGCATCTGTGCTTTGTATGCTTAATGCATTCTAAGCAACAGGGCTTTGTGGCTAGAGCTCAGTGCTCCAGTGTTTGGCTAGCATACATGAGCCTGGCTCCATTGCAGCATTATTTTTTCTTTTTTCTTTTTTTTGTGGTACTGGGCTTCGAACTCAAAACCTTGCACTTGCCAGGCAGGCACTGTGCCACGGAACTATCTCCTTGGCTCCTATTTTTTCTTTTCTTTGCAATTTTATTTATTATTTATTTTATGGCTGGCTCAGCCTGCCCTGGGGGTGGGGCTGGTGCAGCATGTGGTGCCAGGGATGGAATCGTGATCCCTGTGGTTGCCTAAGCTTGCCTAAGCAGGCGCTTTAGACTGCTGAGCCATCTTGCCAGCCCATCCATCACAGCATTATGCTCAGGCATTGTCCTCAGGCTTCACCAAATAGTCAGCAGTGGTCCAGAGTTCTAGAGAGCTCCAGGAGATCAGTTCTCAGCCATAGTAGCTTTTCTCTCATAGTCTTTGTGAACAACTAAAAGGTAACTGGGAATTTTGGGGGAACATTAAAGAAAGAGAGCTGTAAAACTAGGAGAGGCTACAAGCTGGAGTGACCTAGGGGATGATTCCTGGATCCAGAGGCCAGGCTTGCTTTTTATTTCACTTTGTATTGGTTTGGACTTTGGTTTTTTTGAGACTAGGTAGTCCAGAATGGCCTTAAAAGCTCATGATCTTCCTGCTTTAGCCTTCTAAGTTCTGATACTGTTGGTGTGGACCACACTTAGCTCAGATTTCTTTGTCATTTTGGGTTTCAGGTATGGCGAGACAGGGTTTTGCTATATAGCCCAGACTGGCCTTGAGCTCACGTGCTCCTCTGCTTCCTGCCTCAGCTTCCTGAGTGCTGGGATTGCAGGTGTGTGCCAATATACCCAGCTAGATTTTTTTTTTTCTTGTACTGGGAATCAAACTCAGGACCTTGTGCTTGCCAGGCAGGTGCTGTGCCACTGAGCTAGTTATTTCCCCAGCCAGATTTCTTTTTGAATCCTGCGTGAGCCACTTAGCAGCTGTGTGACTTTGATTTCTGCTGTGAGATGAAGTAGAAGTGGTTTCCAGGGATTTCTGTGGCATTTTTTAATGCTATACCGGTGCCTGGCATAGGAGGAAATTGGCTGAAATGAACTAAAATTCTCTGAACTGAGATGACAGGCTGGGTAGGGGAAGGAGCTGAGCCCTGACATATTCAGCTTGTGCTGTCACCAGCCCTAAGGTGAGGAGCTTGAGGCAAGGTCACTGGTCTCCTTCATGGGCAGACCAAGGGCTGCTGTTGCCTCTGGGTACCCCCCACTAGGTAGAGATGAGGCCCTTTTCCATGGGCTCACTCACATTTAGTTTTTGGCACTTAGCTTCCCATCACCAACCCTTTTATCTTTACATAGGTAGCTTCCATACAAGGCACCCAGTCTTTTTGTTACAGGAGCGAGTGTCCTCCTGTTCCTCTAGGGCCCTGTTCTGTGATAGGGCTCAGCCCTTCTCGTCCAGTTCCTTCCTGTCCTGCAAATGAGTCCTGCCTGTGCCTCTGTGTCTTCCTGAATCCTAGACAGCATGTTCTCTGCTCCAGAGGTCAGGGTTCCAAGGATGTTCTGGTGCCCTGTCTCCTCTCTCTACCTGGGAGAGCATTCCTATACAGGTGAGGGTAGGGATCAGTTCATAAACTTCTTTCCCTCTCTTTTTCAGGATGTAAGAAGCCAGTATCTGCCTCAGGGAAAGAGATGGACTGGGCCCAGATGGCTTGCCACCGATGTCTAGTGTACCTGGGGGATCTATGTAAGAATCCATGCCTTTTATTTCCTCTGTTTGGGGCCATTGGAAAGAACCAAGCTCCAGTACCACCTTTTATATGACTAGAGAACAGAAGAAATAGTTTGGCCTTTGATAATTTTTCTCTTCCAGTCTTTGTTTATTCTTTTAGACAGGGTCTCACTCTAACCCAGGCTGTCCTGAAGTTATGATCATCCTGTAGCTTGTTGTGCTAGGGTTAGAGGCATGCATCACCATGGCTGGCTTTTCCGCTCTGGTCTGCTTTCTGTGATCCTTTGCTTCACCAGCCTGCCTTAGGCACATATGATGAATGGTCATGGGAAAGGAGAGATACCTTTGACCTTTGAGAAGTCAAGGTGATTTCTGTTGTAGTATGGGTTAAAAGGATTTTTTTGTGTGTGTGTTTTTGAGACGGGGTCTTGTTATGCAGTTCAGGCTGGCCTTGAGCTCCCTTTTGTAACCCAGGCTGGTCTCAGATTTGTACCACTCCTCCTGTCTGAGCCTCCCAAGTGCTGAGATTATAGATGTGCGCCACCATGCCCGACTTAAAAGGATTTTAACTTTTTTTTTTAATGTAACAGCCTTTTTTTTTTTTATTTTTTATTGCAGGACTGAGGTTTGAACTCACAACCTTGCACTTGCCAGGCAGGTGCTTGTGTTGTGGAGCTATCTCCCTGACCCCACTTTTTTTTTTTTTTTTTGAGTCAGGGTCTCACTGTGTATCCCATATTGGCCTCAGACTTACAGAGTGATCCTCCTGCCTCAGCCTTCCACACTTGGCTGCTTCTTTATTTTTTTGTGGGACCAGGGTTTGAACTTATGACCTTGCACTTGCCAGGCAGCCACTGGTGCCACAGAGCTATCTCCCTGGCCCCTTGCTTCTTCTCATTGGACACTTCTTATCTTTATTTACTTTTTGTCTTTACTTTATTTATTTACTTTTTGTATTATGGCCGGCTCAGCCTGCCTTGGGGGTGGGGCTGGCACAGCATGTGGTGCCAGAGATGGAACTTAGTCCCTGTAGTTGCCTAAGCTTTTTAAGGAGGTGCTTTAGACCGCTGAACCGTCTTTTTTTTTGGCTGGACCAGGGTTCAAACTCATGACCTTGCACTTGCCAGGCAGGCATTTGTGATTCAGGCAGGCACTTATGTGCCAT
Organism: Capromys pilorides; assembly: GCA_004027915.1. NCBI lineage: Eukaryota > Metazoa > Chordata > Mammalia > Rodentia > Capromyidae > Capromys > Capromys pilorides. The sequence goes on from PVKN010003533.1 coordinate 9,271, forward strand.
CTTATTGACCCTATTTTATTGTTATTATTATTACTATTATTATGTGTGTGTGTGTCTTTTTGAGACAGGATCTCGCTATGCAGTTCAGGCTGAGCTTGAGCTCACTTTTGTAGCCCAGGCTGATTTCTAACTCACACTGATCCTCCTGCTTCAGCCTCCCAAGTACTAGGATTGCAGGCATGCGCCACCACACCCAGCTCAGTGGGCACATTTATTTATGTAATATTTTTAGTAGGTGCTCTTAGACCACCAAGCTATCTCCAGCTTTTTTTTTTTTTTTTATTTAATTTTATTTGTTTGTTTGCTTGTTTGTTTCTTTATTTACTTATTTTATGGCTGGCTCAGCCTGCCCTGGTGGTGGGGCTGGCGCAGCATGTGGTGCCGGTGATCGAACCGCAGTCCCTGCAGTTGCCTGAGCTTTCCTATGCAGGCGCTTTAGACCACTGAACCATCTCACTGGCCCTATCTCCAGCTTTTATCTTTTTTTTTTTGGTGGGACCAAGGTTCAAATTCACAACCTTGCACTTGGCCAGGCAGGCACTTGCACCACGGAGCTATCTCCCCGGCCCTGCCAGCTTTTATTTTTTATTTATTTTATTTTTTGGTGGGACCAGAGTTTGAACTCATGACCTTGCACTTGCCAGGCAGGCACTTGTGCCATGGAGCTATCTCCCTGGCCCCAAAGTTTTATTTTTGTTTTTTTTTTTACAGGACCAGAGTTCAAATTCATGACCTTGCACTTCCTCAGGCAGGCACTTATGCCATGGAGCTATCTCCCTGGCCTTTTATCTTTATTTTTTAATATTGATTGATTGAGGGGTATTGAACTCAGAACCTTGTGCTTTCCAGGCAGGCATTTATTCTACTGAGCTATCTCCCCAGCCTATTTTTGTTTTATGTATTTGGTCCAGGGTCTCACTACGCAGCTTGGACTCCTCGTGGTCCTCCTGTTTTCAGCCTCCCCTAGCTGGGATTACAGATGTGCACCACCAGGCCTGTTCTCAGTGGCCAGTTCAGTGTGCCCAGGAGCGGGGCCAGGGCCAGTGTGGCATGTGGTTCCGGGGATCAAACAGTGGTCCCCGAGCTTGCCTGAGCAAGCGCTTAATCTGCTGAGCTATAGCTCGCTGGGCCAGCCCTTGCTTTTTATCTTTATGGGCCCTTAAATGAATAGGAACTTGAGCAAAACTTCGGGAAGTGCTTAAGTGCTTGACAGTTGTTTCTGAACTAGAAAGTGCGTGTGGCTCCTAAGTCTCTACTCCTTGTAGGTGCTTGTGCTGCTTCAGGTGGCTGTAAGATGTATTACTGTTTTTTTTTAAATTTTATTTATTTATTTGTTTGCTTGTTGTGTTTGTTTGTTTCTTTATTTATTCATTTTGTGGCTGGCTCAGCCTGCCCTGGTGGTGGCGCTGGCGCAGCATGTGGTGCCGGGGATCGAACTGTAGTCCCTGCAGTTGCCTGAGCCCTCCTAAGCAGGCGCTTTAGACCACTGAACCATCTCGCTGGCCCCAAGATGTATTACTGTTTAAAGACTTGAGGCCCTGCTGTCTACCTTGAGCCCTCCTTTGGTTTCTAGTGGGAATTGTGCATGGAGGCAGACATTTCACAGTAGGTAGACAAGAGTATCTTTAGCAATATCTCTGGAAATAAGTATCAGAAGTCTTTTCAAGCTGTTGTATGTGCTTCATGGGGAAGACATAAGCAACCTTTCTACATTACAAACACTAAGTATTCTTTTTTTTTTTTTTCTTTTTAAACTTTATTTATGTTATGGCCACTCAGCCTGCCCTGGGGATGGGGTTGGCGTAGCATGTGGTACAAGGGATAGAACTGTGGTCCGAGAGGTTGCCTAAGCTTGCCTGAAATAGGCACTTTAGACCACTGAGCTGTCTCATCAGCCCAGTACTCTCTACCTTTTGAACTGACTAGCAAGGGTAATTTGCCTGTAGTAACGCAGATTTACAACTGTCAAGTAGCCCTCAGCTGCCTCCTTGCTCAGGTCTCAACCTCTCAGACTCTTGTCATAGCTCTTCAGAGTGGGTTCTCAGTGAGGGGGGGCCTCTTTGAAGGCATAGACATAGACAGTCACTATGTCTCCCTTCCTCTATCCTGTAGCACGCTATCAGAATGAACTGGCTGGTGTAGATACTGAGCTGCTTGCTGAGAGATTCTACTATCAAGCCCTGTCAGTAGCTCCCCAGATTGGTGAGTGAACCCCTGCTGGAATCTGGTTAGCAGCATTTCCAAGAGGAAGACAGTGCTGTTGAGGTGGCAGTCATTTCCCTGAGGCCTTTTCACCCTCAGCTCTCTTATGTGTCACCTTGGTGCCCACATCTGTCTTGTAGCACATAGGAAGTAGAGGTATTGGAAAGTCCTAACTAAGGAGAGAGACAGAAGAGGAAGGGGAGAAGGAGGCTCTCTTATCCACAAGGTCTTTGTAGAAAAAGGACAGGATACTTTAGCTCTCCCCACAGGAAGTGCAGTTGGAGAGGGGATGTGATTCTGTGACAGATGGGGTAGGAAAGAACTCAGAGGTAAAAAATGGAGCCACAGAATGCGAGAGGGCTCTGTAGAGTTCCACTGTCCTTGGAAAAGCCACAGTGAGCGTGGAAAGCATATACACATTGGTGGAGGTAACCCTGCCACACCAGGCAGGAATAGGCTGATGCGAAGTGAGAAGGGTCAGTAATACCCTGGAGGAACAGAGTAACAGTGCTGATCACCTGAGATGCCAGAGTTTCCTGCAGATTGAGCTGGTCTCCCAGGGGTTCACTGGTGCTTCGCTTGGGTCAGGAATGGGATTATTGACTGACTTAGGCTGTGTGAATGCTTTCCAGGAATGCCTTTCAACCAGCTTGGCACCCTTGCAGGCAGCAAGTACTACAATGTGGAAGCCATGTATTGCTACCTGCGTTGGTGAGTATTTGCCGGCTTCTTCGCCAGACCTGCTGTTAGGCTTTGTTGTTATCACCCCTGCTCCAAGGAACTTCAGCTCCTGGTGGGATAAGCAGGGGAGGAGGCTAATCCCTCAGGTCAGGGCAACTCTGACACAGCTCTGCTACTTTTCACAGAGCCACAGGGGTTTGTAGGCTTTTCGCGGCCAAAATGACTGTACACTTAAAGTTTATATGCACACTGTCTTTTCCTGAAAGAAAACAAATATGATGTGTTTGATAAAATAGTACCAAAGTGGCCTCTAAAAAGATCCTCAGGGGTCAGGGAGATAGCTCAGTAGAATAAGTGCTTGCTTGGCAAGCACAAGGTCCTGAGTTCAATCCCTGGTACCACAAAAGATAGACAGATAGATAGATAGATAGATAGATAGATAGATAGATAGATAGACAGACAGACAGATACATAGATACATAGATAGATACATAGATAGATACATAGATTGATCCTCAGGATCAGAGTTGGACATGGTGGCCCACCCCTGTAATCCCAGTGCTTGGGAGGCTGAGGCAGGAGGAACGGTGCGAGTTTGAGACCAGCCTGGGCTACAAAAATGAGCTCAAGGCCAGCCTGAACTGCATAGCGAGACCCTGTCTCAAAAAGATTTAAAAAAAAAAAAAATCCTCAGGATCCTAAAGCTTTGGTGTGTCAATGTGATAACAAGCAGGAACAGGTAGGTCTGATCCTCAGCTCTTGGGATAAAAATACAAATTTCTGGGGATCCAAAATTATTTAGATGTAAGGTACTGAGGTGCCATAATTGAGTGCACATGAAGCAGATAGGTAACTTAGAAAGCAGCTGCTAAAGGAATTGTGTGGACACATTGCCTGGGAAGTTTCCTGGTACTGTAGTGAGGCTGAAGTTTATTGGGGGAAGCCAGCTATTCTCAGGAGAGGGTGGAGAGTGATCTGGGCTGTAAGCAAAGGGAATAGGCTGGTCTTTAGAGACTAATGTAACTTCAGACAGGGAATGGTGATGCATACCTGTAATCTCAGCCCTTGGAAGGCTGAGGCGGGAGGATCACTGTGAGTTTAAGACCAGTCTGGGCTACACAACAAGAGCTCATCTCAAATAAAAAGAAAAAGTCAACTAAAATAGTAAAGTAGGGGCTAGGGAAATAGCTCCGTGGCACAGGTGCCTGCCTGGCAAGTGCAAGGTTGTGAATTTGAGCCCTGGTCCCGCAAAAAAAAAGTTTAGTAAAGTAGTCAAACAGTTATAAAGCAGTAAAATATCTGTTTCTACGTCTTATTTCCACATGCCATGGTCCTTACTTCATCTGGGAAAAGAGATATTCTTTTTTTTTTTTGCGGAACTGGGGAACTATCTCAGGACCTTGCACTTGCCAGGCAGGTACGTGTGCCCCTGAGATATGTCCCCAGCCCAGGAAAATGTTTTTTGATTTTTTTTTTTTTTTTTTTTGTCTTTTTGAGACAGGGTCTCCCTATGTAGTTCAGGCTGGCCTTGAGCTCACTTTTGTAGCCCAGGCTGGTCTCACTCACACTGATCCTCCTGCCTCAGCTTCCCAAGTGCTGGGATTACAGGGGTGCCAGCACGCCCGGCAAAAGTGTATTCTTTATAGCAACAAAATATGAACTCCTGGGGCACAGCTTTCCTTCTAGATGACACTATACCACTATGTTTTGTTTGTTTGGTTTTGGTTTTGAAGCAGTGTTTCCCTATGTCTTCTAGGCCTTGAGCTCACTTTCTAGCCCAGGGTAGCCTCAAACTTGTGGGGATCCTCCTGTCTCAGCCTCCCAAGTGCTACTGGGATTATAGGCCCTGCTTTCTTAAAATGATTACCAGGCTTATAACATTCTATGTGACCTTTTAAATTTATTTTTTTATTTTTATTTTATTTTATTTTATTTTAAATTTTTATTTATTTATTTGTTTGCTTGTTGTGTATGTTTCTTTATTTTATTTATTTTGTGGCTGGCTCAGCCTGCCCTGGTGGTGGGGGCTGGCACAGCATGTGGTGCCGGGGATCGAACCGCAGTCCCTGCAGTTGCCTGAGCTTTCCTAAGCAGGCACTTTAGACCACTGAACCATCTCGCTGGCCCCTTAAATTTATTTTTGTTGAGGTTGAAGAGATAGCTCAGGAGCACAAGTGCCTGCCTGGCAAGTACAAGGTTGTGAGTTTGAACCCCGGTCCCGCAAAAAAAAAAAAAAAAGAGGGCTGGAGACATAGCTCAGGGGCACAGTGCTTGCCTGGCAAGCATGAGGTCCCAGTACCCATCTCCAGGACGGGGTTTGAACTCATAGCCTTTACTTTACACTTGCCAGGCAGAAGCACTTGTGCCACGGAGCTATCTCCCTGGCCCCTCCAGCCCTCCTTTTTTAATTTTAATTTTATTTTTATTTTATTTTGTGAACTGGGGTCTCACTATACAGTGCAGGCTGGTCTTGAACTTGCTTATGTAGCCTAGGCTGGCCTTGAAATCTCAGTGATCCTCCTGGCTCAGTCTTTTTTCTTTTTTAAAATTTTTTATTTTTTTAAAAATGTTTTATTTAGGCCGGTGAGATAGCTCAGCAGTCTAAAGCACCTCCTTAGGCAAGCTTAGGCAACCACAGAGACTGCGGTTCGATCCCTGGCACCACATGCTGTGCCAGCCCCACCCCCAGAGCAGGCTGAGCCAGCCATGATATAAATAAATAAAAGTTAAAAAAAATAAAAAGTAATTAATTTTAAAATTATTTATTTATTTATTTGTTTAGACAGCTTGGACTCATAGTAATCCTCCTATCTCAGTTTCACCAGTGGTAGGATTACAGACATGTGCCACCACTCGCAGTTTTGTTGGCCTGTACAGTGGATTCCAGGGTCTGGCATAGCATGCAGTACTGGGAATTCAACCCTGGTCCTTGTGTTTGCCGGGCAGGCACTTAGACCACCAGGCTATCTCTCCATCCCCTCTTTGTTTTTTTTGAGACAGGGATCTCGATGTGTAGTTCAGGTTAGTTTTGAACTCAGTACGTAGCCCAGAATGGCCTCAAACTCATGGCTATCTATTTGCCTCAGCCTCCTGAGTCCTGAGACTAAACTGGTGCCACCATGCCTGGGCCCTTTTTTCAAAATTTTATTTTATTTTATTTTTTAAATTTTATTTATTTATTTGTTTGCTTGTTGTGTTTGTTTGTTTCTTTATTTATTCATTTTGTGGCTGGCTCAGCCTGCCCTGGTGGTGGCGCTGGCGCAGCATGTGGTGCCGGGGATCAAACTGCAGTCCCCGCAGTTGCCTGAGCCCTCCTAAGCAGGCGCTTTAGACCACTGAACCATCTCGCCGGCCCCCAAAATTTTTTTTTTACAGTATATTTGTTTTTATTTTATTTTGCTTACTGAATGAAATTTTCTAATTTTGAATTTGATGAGAAGTGTGTAGTATTTGTTGACTAATTAAATGGTGAATTTTCATAATCTTATAACAGTACAGATTATAGTAGCAGTAGTTTCAGAAAACTACAGAAATTGAGGCCTGAGAAATTAAAGGCTGAAGATCATGCAGTGAGTGACTTAAGGGCACTGATTCCATGAGTCCTTTTGCTTCAGGATTTTTTTTTTTTTTTTTTGGCAAGACCAGGGTTCGAACTCACAAACTTGCACTTGCCAGGCAGGCACTTGTGCCACTGAGCTATCTTCCCTGGCCCTTGTTTCAGGGTTTGTTTGTTTAAGACAGGTTCTCACTGTGAGTTCAGATTGGCCTTGAGTTCACTTTGTAGCCCAGACTGCCTTTAAGCTCATGGCTGTCCTTCTGCCTCAACCTCTCAGACTGTTGGGATTGTAGGTGTTTTCCATCACACCCAGTCCAGTTTGTTTAATTTTATGTTGAGATGGGGTCTTGTTAAACACCAGGTATCCTGCCCTTGAACCTTTGATCCTTCTGCCTTTGTACCACTGTGTCTAGCAGTCCTTGGTTTTGTATTGATGTGGAGGGGGCTGGAGACTTTGCTTTATGTTGTCAATGTGACCGTGGCAGTGTACTTGTTCTCTGAGCTGTTTCCCCATCTTTAGTGTGGATGGCATTGGGGTTCACTGTGTCCCTAACACAACTGGTGCTCAATGTGAACTTTGAATGCATACTGAGAGAACTGACTGCAGTAAGGCAATAATTGTACTTGTTGGCAGTAGATGTTTGTGAAATGCTGCCTTTTATAAAGTTAGGATAACATTTTGGCATTACTAAGTTCATAACAGAGTAGGGTAAATTGTTTCTTTCACAAATAATATAGGGAGGGAAGTGAAAGCATTGTCTTTATTCAGACTGATATGGGACTGGGGAGATAGCCCAGTAGAATAAGAGCTTGCCTGGCAAGTGCACGGCTCTGAGTTCAATCCCCAGTTCTAAAAAAACAAAAAACAGATTAATATGGAAGTAGCATCTGTGTGTGTGTGTGTGTGTGTGTGTGTGTGTGTGTGTGTGTATTTCACCTGAGAATATACAAAGAAGGCGAAGCTGTGGTTAGTAAGATTTATTAGGAACATTGTCCCAAAGGTCATAAGAGTGCTACTTCCCACCTCTCCTGCCAAGACACAATAGTTTACTCCTGTGTCTTTTCAGCATCCAGTCAGAAGTATCCTTTGAAGGGGCCTATGGAAACCTTAAGCGGCTATATGATAAGGCAGCCAAAATGTACCACCAGCTCAAGAAGTGCGAGACTCGGAAACTCTCTCCTGGCAGAAAGCGGTGAGTGGGACTGGGGCCAGCGCCTGCGTTCTGCCATCAGTTCAGTGGGGCCACTCCTTGTTTACCTGGGGCCCTATCATTGCAGATGCAAAGACATTAAAAGATTGCTAGTGAACTTCATGTACCTGCAGAGCCTCCTACAGCCCAAAAGCAGGTAAGTGGAGGAGAAGAGAAGCCAGCACCATGTCCTGAGGACCCAGCCAAGATTGCATTGTACACATGGGTTCCAGAGGCAGAGGACAGCAGAGCTCTGCCCTCCATGGGTCAACCTCTAGCCAGTTATGCCATCCTTGATTTGGGCCCGAAGGTCGTATACCCATGATCATAGCAGCGTACTGCACACAGGGTGGGTGCTTAATGGGCGTTGCAGGAGTGGTAAGTGGGAAGCCAGCCATACCCTTCCCATACTGTCTGCTCTGCTTGCTATATTTTGCTTTTTGATGCTGGAGACAGAACTCTGGCCCTGGCATCCTGTGCACTAGACAAGCACTGCCAATGAGTTAGACCCACATTTTGTCTAGAGATCAGTCCAGCTCTGCGTGCGGCCCCCCCACCCTATCTCTGAAGTGTTTTAGTTTTTTTTGTACATTTATATTGTCAAGTCTTTTCCTCTTGCTGCTCCTCACTGACCTCCCCTTACTTCTGCTCTTCGGTAGCTCTGTGGACTCTGAACTCACTTCCCTTTGTCAGTCAGTCCTGGAAGACTTCAACCTGTGTCTCTTCTATCTGCCCTCCTCGCCCAGCCTTAGCCTGGCCACTGAGGAAGAGGAGGAGTGTGAGAGTGGGTATGCATTCCTCCCAGACCTGCTTCTCTTCCAGATGGTCATCATCTGCCTCATGGGTGTACATAGCCTGAAGAGAGCAGGTAAGCTTCCTCCAGACCCCATTCTGGAGTTCTCAGTGCCTTTTTTGCAGCTCCTTATTGGTAAATTTTCTCCTGTGAGCACCCTTTTACTGTCTGGGTTACTGGCTGGGGAGTAAAGGCTGAGTGCCTACCCTGTGGCACCTCCTGGGATGTGTCACCTCCCACAGACTACTGGGGATGGGGTAGAATGAGACCCACAGTCTCAACTGAGGGTCCAATGTTTCATACTTGCTTTAAGGTAACTGTGGAATCTTTCTGGTGAAAGTGCATATAGAACATTAGAGGGGTGTGTGTGTGTGTGTGCGCGCGCGCGCGTGCGTGTGTGTGAGCTCTTGGGCTGTCTGAGGACTTTGAAGCCGGGGAGGATGAGTTCAAAAAAATACATAGGGTGAGCCGGTGTTCTGGAGTGCAAGAGAGATGATGCTGTTGGGGCTTGGGAAGGCTTTTTACCCTAGAAGGAGCTTTGAAGAATAAGTAGTGATCATTGGGTGAATTGAGAACGGGTGACACAGGTTGGAATTGATGGTGCCTACTTCTCATTTGGGGCCAGTGCCCTGATGCCTACCTCTCCTGGCTCAGGATCCAAGCAGTACAGTGCAGCTATTGCTTTTACCCTGGCCCTCTTCTCGCACCTTGTCAACCATGTCAACATACGACTGCAGGCTGAGCTGGAAGAGGGCGAGAACCCCGTCCCAGCGTTCCAGAGTGATGGTGCAGGTGGGAGAGGATGGAAGGTTTGGGCTGGAGGGTGGTTGAATAGGTTTGGGGAGGGCAGGAACAGACTCAGTGAGGAAGAGGTATCATAGAGCCCCACCCAGCTTCCAGCCTCTATTCTTTCTGGAGCTCCCCTTGACCTCCTTCTCTCCATAGATGAGCCAGAGTCCAAGGAACCACTGGAGAAAGAAGAGGAACCAGATCCTGAACCTCCTCCCACAGTACCCCACATGGATGAAGGTAGAAAGAGCCGGAAGTTCTCCCGCCTCTCCTGCCTCCGCCGTCGCCGCCGCCGCCGCCGCCACCACCGCCACCCACCCAAAGCTGTTGATGACAGTGACCTGAGTGAAGGCTTTGAATCAGACTCAAGCCATGACTCAACCCGGGCCAGTGAAGGCTCGGACAGTGGCTCTGACAAGAGTCTGGAAGGTGGGGGCACAGCCTTCGATGCTGAGACAGATTCAGAAATGAACAGCCAGGAGTCCCGGTCTGACCTGGAAGATATGGAGGATGAGGAGGGTACCCGATCCCCAGCCCTGGAGCCCCCTCGGGCCAGATCAGAGGCTCCTGATTCTCTCAATGGCCCTCTGGGCCCCAGTGAAGCTAGCATTGCTAGCAATCTCCAAGCCATGTCCACTCAGATGTTCCAGACCAAGCGCTGCTTCCGACTGGCCCCTACTTTTAGCAACCTGCTCTTACAGCCCACTGCTGCATCTCACAGCTTAGCGGACAGCAGGCCCTGTGTCAATGGGGATCTGGAGAAGCCCTCTGAGCCAGGTACCTGGGCGTCTACCTTTCTGTCTCATGTCTTTGCTCAAGAAAGCCCCATCTTCTCTGGGGCCAGCAAGATATCTCAGAAGATTAAAGTACCTGCTTAATCAAACTTAGGCAAGTGCAGGGACCGCAGTTTGATCTCCAGGGCAGGCTGAGCTGGCCAGAGTCTGGGCATAGTGGCACACACTTGTTATCTCAGTTCTGGGGAGCCTAAAAATGAGAGGATCGCTGTGAGTCCAAGCTGTGTAGTGAGACCCCGTAAGTAAATACATTAAAAAAAGCCTGTCTTCTCTGTGAGCAGCTTCTCTTATCTACCCTGCTGCCTCACTATAGTGAAGCCCAGGGGTTTGTTCCCTAGGACATTCTCTCCTGTTTACTTCCTCGTTTCTAGCCTCCAACTCATCTGCTGGCTTTAACTTCTCTCCCACTCAGTGCTACCTATGGTGGAGGCTGTCCTCCCCATACATTTGCAGCTGCAGCTTCCGCTTCTTCCCCTCGTGTCATCTGGTCCTTCCAGGGCCCTATCAGGGCAGTGGATTGGAGTGAGGCTTTTGTTGAGGCAGGAGGAGCACTTAGTCAGAGCGTTATTAATTGGCTAAAACTCTGTGCCCAGCGCTAGGCTAGACCAGTGGTAGTGAACCTATGGCACACGTGCTGTTTGTATCATTGAAAGCGCTAAAAAGTTTGCTATCGCTGGGCTAGACTTCTAGACACTGTCTTTTTCTGGCTTCCATGGCAGTCTAGTGGTGGAAAAGCTACTGTCCCTGCTGTAAAGCTGTCTTTTACCTCTGTACTTTTTTACATGGGCTACCTCTGTATGGAGCATAGCTTTTCCTTCATTGTCCCAAGCCTGTCACTTGTTTAGGTCTTAGTTGTCCCCTAGATTATAGTTTAAAAGTGATGTGGGGTGGAGTTTACCTCAGTGGAAAAGCACATGCATAGGGTGTCTGGGCTGAGAATAAGCCGTTGGGAGGGCTGGCCAGATAGTTCAGCAGACTAAAGAGCCTGCTTAGACAGGCGCAGAGACCAGGGTTCAATCCCTGGCATGACATGCCAGCCCTGCCCTGCCCCCAGAGTGCACTGAGATGATAATTGAGACTGGCCGTGGTAGTGCTTACCTGTAATCCCAGTGCTTGGGAGGCAGAAAACAGGATCATTGTGAGTTCGAACTGTGTAGTGAGACCCTGTAGACCCTGTACTAAAATTAAAAAAAAAAAAAAAAGAATCCTTTGGTTTGAGACTCCCCCAAAGCCAGCTTAGATTCATGTCCTGTGGGCTCCCATGGCTGCCTGCTCTGCCACAGCCCCTTCCCATCCCTTCCTGGTGAGGCATTCTGTGGACCAGTCTGTCTCTCACTAAAGCACTGTGAGCTGCTGTAGGACAGACCAGTATGCGTCTTTTTTACTGCTATGTCCCTGACACTAATAGAACTTGGGCACAGGGGTGGAGCTTGAGACATTTGAATGGCTGAAGGAAATGTGGATGCTGTTGCTCAGAGAGGTGAGGTGATCTGCCAAGTGTTTTATCAGACAGGGAAGAGCTGGGAGGTGACAAGAGTGATTGGGCCTTGTGCCCCTGGCTTTCTGTCTTCCAGCAGAGTAAACACTTAAACATTGGCTGAGTGAATTGCTACAGAGCAACTTTACACATCAACTTGAGTGTGAAAGAATCATATTAAAAGGCACCAGTCTCTTGGTTTAAAAGCAGCCAGTTAGTGGGCCTGGAAAAATTGGTCAGGGTTTTGACCCTGAATCCACACCTCTTTCATACCAGAATTTTTCAGAAGAGTCTAGGTCAGGTGGCATGAGTTGAGGCTGCTGCCAACTGCTGTTCATTGTTCACCCTGCTCTCCCCCTGCACCCAGCCTCTGAGGATGGCTCTGAGTCGGAGGGCAGCGAGTCCAGTGGGCGTTCATGTCGCAATGAGCGCAGCCTGCAGGAGAAGCTGCAGGTCCTGATGGCTGAGGGCCTGCTTCCTGCTGTGAAGATCTTCCTGGACTGGCTACGGACCAACCCCGACCTCATCGTCGTGTGTGCACAGGTGTCACCCTCTCTGCTCTCTCAAGGGGTCCTGCTGTTGGGGGAGAGAGCCTGGGCCCTTCTCGATGGCCTGCTAGATGCTGGATGGGGTGGGGTGGCCATGGCACAATCTCATCCTCAATGTCTGTGGCTGGGGACCCATGCGAGAGCCAGTTGTGCTCTTTTCTGTCCCCCATCCTGGGCATAATAGCCTGCCATTGTGAGTAGTGTTAGTGAATGTGTGGTGTGTGAGAGGCCAGAATCCAGAAAAGAGTGACTCAAGAAGAAAGAACTTTGGACAGAGGATGAGAGGGCATTGTAGGTAGGGGCAGCAGCTGGGGAAAGCTTCATAGAGGAGCTGACGGCATTGGGTTTGTTTGCATGGGCTTTTCTTTTTCCTCATCCTTGGGTTCAGAGCCTGTCTCATTTTGGATTTTTAAGATGAGTTTCACTATGTGGTCTATGTTGGCCTTGAACTCATTATGTAGCTTAGACTGATCTCAAATGAATGGTCCTTCTGCTTCAGCCTCCTGAGTACTGGGACTACAGGTGTGTGCCATCATGCCCAGCTTTGAGCCTCAGTCTTTAGCCTGTCATTGCCAGAGCTTACATGCAGAGTGTTTTTTTGCCCTGCTGTGGGCCACTTCCTTACCTAGACAAGAGCAGAGTCAGTGCCAGGCGCACCCTTGGGTGTATCTGCATCTCTGAGGACAGCTAGTTAGTCATTCGTCATGAGGGAGGTGTGGTACAGATGCTGGTCATATCCCTGTAGGACTGTGTTGGGGTGGGAACACAGATGGAGTAGTGAAAGAAAAGACTTCTATAGCAGATGTGGAAGCACAGGCCCATAATCTTAGCCCTTTGGAAGACTAAGGCAGGAGGACTGCTGAATTTGAGCCCAGCCTAGATAATTCAATGAGCCTATTTGAATTAAAAAAAAAAGAAGTTGGAGTTGTAGATTAGTAAATCCCTCGTACCATAAAGAAAAAAAAGAAAAGTTTCTGTTAGACTAATGCCAGCACCTCCAGTGCTTAGCTTTTACCATCAGGATCCAGGAAGTCGTTCCTATGACCTCACTGCCTTCTGTGTTCCTGGAGCAATCAATGGGTGGCAAGTTCAGGAACACTGCTTGGCTCCTCCAGGCTCCCCAGGACCAGCTCTTCTTTCTGAGTCCTGCATGTTTCCTGGCCTCTTACTTCCATGGAGCCCCTCGGCCCCTGCATGCAGCCCAGATGTCCTGGTGGGTGCTTCCCTCCCTTGCTGCTGTTCTCCAGCACTACCGTGTGGCTCACAGCCTCCTCTCCCCCTCCCAGAGCTCTCAGAGTTTGTGGAATCGCCTGTCTGTGTTGCTGAATCTGTTGCCTGCTGCTGGTGAACTCCAGGAGTCTGGTGAGTGGGTCCCTGGCATTGTACCCCCCTCCTTTTCCCTCTGGCCACACTAGTCCATCTCCTGTAACCCAGCTTTCGGGGTAAAGAGGTTAATGGGACTCAGTGTGAACCTCCTTAGCACACAACAGTCATTGTATGGTCTGGGCCTCTCCAGTTTCCCTCCCAACACTGCCCCACTGTGGGCGGGTAGCCTGGTCGGCCAGGGGGTGTGCTCCCTGAGAAGGCATTAGAGCGGGCAGAGGTACAGGAAAGGGCCTACTGCCAGTGGGTCTTAATAACCAAGGTGGAGGCTGAGGCAGAAGCATCATTAGTTCTAGGCCAGCCTGGACTACTAGTGAGACCCTGTCACAAAGAGAAGAAAATTGACTTTGACCTTCAGAACTCATCTGTCTGGCTCTTCCTTCCTAGACTCACTAGGGCCATTCATTTCTCTAGGACCAATTCTATTTCTGTCTAGTGTGATTCCCATCCTGAGCTGTTACTGTTCTTCCCAGTGCTAAGGCCCTTGAGCTTAGTTTAGTGTGTTGCTCTCCTGCCTGTCTCATCAGCCTGGCAATTCGCTAGCCTGGGTGGTCTGATGCACCCTCTCTCTGCCCAGGCCTGGCCTTGTGTCCTGAAGTTCAGGATCTCCTTGAAGGCTGTGAACTGCCTGATCTCCCCTCCAGCCTGCTGCTCCCAGAGGACATGGCGCTTCGCAACCTGCCTCCCCTTCGGGCTGCTCACAGACGCTTTAACTTTGACACGGACCGGCCCCTACTCAGCACCTTAGAGGAGGTGAGGGGCTCATCTTGGGCCTGCATGCTACCATCATGCTCAGCAGTGAAGTGGGACTTGGGGCAGAGGGTGTGCGGCTGTGTTCCTCCATCTGGATTGGCAGCCATCCTGCAGAAGGCTTGCTGTTGATGGTCTTATTGTAGGACAAGCTCCTCTTCTGCCTTTTGAAAGGGACAGGGCAAGTGAGTTAGGCCTCTTGAGCTGTGTACCAAGTGGTGATAGAAAGTTAGAGCGGGTAGCTTTGCTGCCCACTTTGTTCAGCGGCTCCTACCTGCCAGTCTGTGTCCCCCATGGGCCATGTGGGGGCAGCAGAGGGAAGCCAAGAGACACCCTCAGTCCCCATCTCTAGCCAGGCTGTTTCATTTCCAGCCAGAGCAGCTTGGTTGAGATGTTTGATATTTGAGGAATCTAAGATTTTTTTTATTTATTTATTTATTTATTTATTTATTTATTTATTTAAAGTTTATTTTATTTTCTTAAACCATATTACATACTTGTTTATGTTACGGCCAGCTCAGCCTCCCCTAGGAGGTGGGGGGCAGCGCAGCATGTGGTGCCTGGGATCAAGCCTCGGTCCCTGCGGTGGCCTAAACTTCCCGATGTACACGCTTTAGACCGCTAAGCCATCTCACTAGCCCTAAGTAAGATTTTTATATGACGACAAAGAAAGTTTTACTGATAAAAATAAGTTGGGAACTGTCAATCTAGTTTAGTCCCTTTGTTTCAAACGTGAGGAGCAGAGATCCTGAGGTGACCTTAGAAACCATCTCCTCATGTGCAGCCCTGCACCTTTGGTCCTCCACAGGGTTGCCCAGTGTGCTTGCCTGCTCACTTCCTCCTTTAGCAGCTGTCATCCCTCTTTGCTGGAGTGGCTGGGAAGGAGGGAGAAAGCAGGGCAGGCCTGGCCAGCTACTCAAGGTGGGGCCTGCTCAGTGGATCACTCCTCTGTCTCCCCAGTCGGTGGTGCGCATCTGCTGCATCCGTAGCTTCGGATACTTTGTAGCCCGCCTGCAAGGCAGCATCCTACAGTTCAACCCAGAAGTTGGCATCTTCATCAGCATTGCCCAGTCTGAGCAGGAGAGCCTGTTGCAGCAGGCCCAGGCACAGTTCCGCATGGTAAGAAGTCAAAGCAAGAGGCTCACTGGCACTGTTGGCCCTGGATTCCAAAATATAGGGAGAGGAAAGCTCAGTGGGCTTTCTAGGGGAGGCCCAATAGGAGCAAAGGGTGGGGCTTGCACAAAATGATGGTCGTGATACTTGGAGCAGGTAGTGTGGCTCAGGAGAGCTACCTGCTCTGACAGCTTGAGGCCCATCTCTCACTTCCTAGTTTGCATTGAGTCACTAAAATCATGGCTCAGTTACTGGGAATAAATATAGGCAACTTGCTGGAAGTGGTGGCACATGACTGTGATCCGCAGCACCCTGATACCATCCCAAAAAGGCTCCCAAGGGTAGGTAGTGGCCTGGGCCGGGTCTCCCTGGAGTCACCCATCCCGCCAATGTCTACTGAGAGCCAGCTCTTTGCCAGACACGTCAGTGCAGGAACTGGTATCTCAGCAGTGAACACAGTGCCTTCCCCTGTGGAGCTTACACTTTATTCGAAGCCACTTGATTTTCCCAGTGGGGCCAGTACACCCCTGTGTGTGTTGTCTTCTGAGCCCAGTGCCACCAGAACATTGGGGTGTTGGTGCTGGGCACGGGAATGACAGCCCCTGTGTTAAAACCAGCTTCAGGATTTCTTCATCCTAAATCAGTCTTCTCCCCTATGTTTTTTTCCCCCAGCTGTGAGTCCACAGCTTGCCCACCCTCTGAGCCCGTTCTTGGTGAACATTCTGCTGCACTGGGAACTGGCCCAGCTCCCCAGAAACTCCCTTCCGTGCTGCCTCATAAACAAGCACATTTTGTTAAAAACAAACCTTTTGTGTTAAGGCTTTTATTGCTGTTCCATAGGGGAAGACACAGGGGGGTTACAAAAATAATTATGGGGAAGTTACATGGCTTCAATACCTGTTAGCGTTGTTGCAGGCATTTCCTCCAGTGGAAAACTCTTAGAGACTCACGGATGGGACCACAGTAGCCCTACAAGCCTCACCTTTGTGGGGGTGGACGCCATAGGCCACGCTTCCTCCTTTTCTATCTCTGTCGCAAGCTTTTGGCCTGGTGGTTGATTCCCCTGGCAGCAGGAATGTTGCCATCTCCCATCATTCTTGAAAACTTTCCATGGCAAAGCATGGTTTTTCAGTTGGCTCATTTCACCCTTTTTTTTTTTTTTTTTGCCGGAACCAGGGTTTGAACTCAGGACCTTGCACTTGCCAGGCAGGCGCTTGTGCCCCTGAGCTATCTCTCCGGCCACTCATTTCACCCTATGAGTATCTCTTGAGGGGTGGATGCTTGCATTCTGATTGATTTATTTTGAGACAGTCTTGCTGTAGAGTCCACACTAGCCTTGGACTAGTGATCTTCCTGCCTCAGCGTCCTGAGTTCTGGGATTACATGGGGTATATATCACCATGGCCGGTTTGCACCCTGACATTATGAATAAGAAAATGTATAGGAACATTTCCAAGATGAGGTTATAATTGGACAAACTTGAATTCTTTGCTCATTTGTCTTTTGAATTTTTGGTGCTGGGGATGGAACCTGTGGTACCCTGTCTTCTAAACAGGTGCTATGCCACAGAGCTGCTCTCTGCCCCAGCCAAGTTCTCACCCTGGCTATTTGTGGTGCATGAGAGCTTTGCTTCTTGGCACCTGCTTGGGGTTGCAGGGCTGTCTGTTTCAGCTCCCCTCTCCCGACTGGTACTCTGGGGAGCACAGCTGCCTGAACTGAACTGCCGGACCGTGATGCTAAGCTATGGGTTGATGTAGCACCCTCCCTACACTGGTCCAGAGGCTCTTGCTCCCTTGAATACAGTGCCCTGTCTCTGCAATGTGGGTTTCATGGCTTTAGTCTTAGGATGAGAGTCAGACTCACAGGCTTGACTTCACAGACAGGAGAGGGAAGTCTGTTCCTGTGTTCCCCTTCCTTTCTAGTCTACCCACAGGCTTATCAGGAAATGCCTCTCCTGGGCTCTATTCTGCTTCCCTCTGCTAATGCTTTTCCAAAGGGACACTGGTTATGTTGAGCAGGACAACTCTTCATGGTGTAGACACTGTGGAAGTTCGGAATAGATCTTATATAACCATATCATACATATCAAAACTGAGAAAGCAGAGGTACACACCTATAATCTCAGCACTCAGGAGAATGAAACAGTAGGATCCTTGTGAGTCTTGAGTCCAGCCTGGGCTACAAAGTGAGCTCAAGGCCAGTCTGAACTACATAGCAAGACCTGTCTCAAAAAAAAGGTAAAAGAATGAGGATTAATATTAGTAAGTCCTGCTCTGCTGATGGTAACACCAACCTTTGGTGGCACACAGGATAAAGGCCCCGTCTTTCTCTACTTACAGGCCATGTAAGGAATTTGAACTTTATCCAGAAAACAAAGGAGAGACATTAAAATAAATTTATTTGTGTTTTGTTTCTTGAGGCAGGGTCTCACTATGTAGCCTAGGCTGGACTCTTAATATTCCTGCCTCAGTCTCCTCAGTCCTGGGAATACAGTCATGCACCTCAACACCTGGCTCAAAGGAATTTTAAGCAGGGCCATTATGGGCATACAGTGTTTTTTGTTTTGTTTTTTTTTTAAATTTTATATTATGGCCGGCTTAGCCTGCCTGGGGGTGGGACTGGTGTAGCATGTGGTGCTAGGGATCGAACTGCGGTCCATGTGGTTGCCTAAGCAGGCGTTTTAGACTGCTGAGCCATCTTGCTGGCCCTGTACAATGGTTTTTATTTTTATTTTTTAAAAATTTATTTTATTTGGAGATGGTTGAACTCATACCAATCCTCCTGCCTCAGCCTCCCAAGTGCTGGGATTACAGGCATGCGCCACCACACCTGGCTTTTACAGTGGTTTTTAAAGATGGCCCTGGTTGCTGGTGGAGAAGAGGTCGGTTAGGGAGGAGAGATGTTGGCTGAGACATGGTCTCTCTGTGTAGGAGGGGAGAGGGGCCGGATGGTAAATTTGGTTGATAGTGCTAGCACACTCAGAGGCTTCTGGGCTCAGAGAAGAGGAAGATTCTGAGCCAACTTTGTACTTTTAACTCAGGCAGTGCGTGGGTCATTTAGCAAGGATGAGAACTTCAAATGGGAAGTGCCAGGTAGTTTTGTTTTGAAACAAGGTCTCTTGCCGTGTAAGTTTAGGTTGGCCTGGAATACTCTACATAACCCAGGCTGACCTTGAACTTGTGGCAGTCCACCTGCCCTCAGCTTTCTGACCCCTGTAATTATAAGCATATGCCACCATGCCCAGCTAAAAGCATGTTTGAGGAGAGGTAAGACTGCTTATGAGTGGGCCAATGGTTTTGTGGGGCTAGAATTCATGGTGCTCAGGGCTACATTGTGTCTATAGATCTGGGAGACATTAGCAGGTTGCTGGTGACAGATGAGACACATGGTTCTTGCTCTAGGTACGGAGGCCTTGGCTGAGAAGAGCTCAGGCACAGAGATAATATCCCAAGACCTGGTAGGTTGTGTCCTGCATTGGTGATGGCACTCTGCTGCCTGTCCCAAGGCTGTAGGGTATCACCTGTGGCAGGCAGCCGTGTGGCCTGGAAGTGGCCCACTCCATAGTGCGAGTCACCCAGGAGGGCCAGCTGCTATCCTGTGTGCTGCAAGAGGGTGCCCTCCAGTGCCTCTACTCTGTCTTCCTCACAGGCACAGGAGGAGGCCCGGCGGAACCGGCTAATGCGGGACATGGCGCAGCTGCGGCTTCAGGTAGGAACAGGCGGACACACTTGCTCTCGGGCAGTGAGCTAGAACTTCCCTGTCATGGTGCTTACCCTGCTCAGTGCCCCTGCACCTCTCGCCTGCTCCCAAACTGGCCTCACTGTGCCATTCTTCCTGGAGCTGTTGTTCTGTGTGCCTTCTTCTTTCCCTATATCTTTATTTCTGTCTGCTATTCCCTCATGGTTCCCCATAGCGGCAGGAGGAGCCCTGTAAAGGCCACCTTAAATTGTCTTGCTGCTGGTTTTTGGCTTATTCGTTGTCCTTCCTGCTGAAGCTCAGAACCCGTGCACCCACCCTCTGCCTTCTCTCACAGCTTGAAGTCTCTCAGTTGGAAGGCAGCCTGCAGCAGCCCAAGGCTCAGTCAGCTATGTCTCCCTACCTCGTCCCTGACACCCAGGCCCTCTGCCACCACCTCCCTGTCATCCGCCAGCTGGCCACCAGTGGCCGCTTCATTGTTATCATCCCAAGGACAGGTAAGCTGACTGAGGATAAGACAGGTAGAATGTAGCTAAAAGAGGCTCTTGACTTGGAATTGAGAAACCCTTGTTTGGGATTTATGCATCAGCCAGGTATACTTATGAGTGCCTGTAATCCCAGTTATTTGGGAGGTTGATGCAGGTGGATTTTAAATTTAAGGATGGCCTGGGCAACTTAGGTACTTAGTAAGACCCTTTCAAAAAATACAGAGACTCAGTGATGGAGCTCAACTTCTATCAGCTCTTTGAATCCCAGTCCCTACCTCATCTATGAAGTGGGCATAACAGTCCCCACTAACCTAGCCACAGAAAACTGGGAGACCTGGAGAAGATCTGATTGTGTGCACCCAGGAATTGCCTGGCACATTGTGATAGAAGACACAGGGCATTTGGGAGCTGTGGAAGGGCTGTGGTCCCTTCTGAGGGTGTCTAGGGTGGGTGCAGATGCTTCTTCTAGAGCAGGTTCAGCAGTCCAAGCCGAGCTGTTTTGTACTGCAGTGATTGATGGTCTCGATTTGCTGAAGAAGGAACACCCAGGGGCCCGGGATGGGATCCGTTATCTGGAGGCAGAGTTTAAAAAAGGAAACAGGTCAGTGCAGCAGCCGGGCCCTCGTGGAGCCCTGTTCTGTTGTGTATATAGCACCTGCTCTCATGCTCTCTGTGGAGAAGTGAGCTTCAGCCATCTTCCCGCTTTGCATGCAGCCTGGCAAGCAGCACCAGAGCCATCACTAGAGGGTCGGGGTCCTACGTGCTAAAGAGAGGGTGAGGCCAGGCAAGAGCCCTGTGATCTGAGCCAGGGCTCTTGTGAGGATCCCTGCAGCAGGTTGGGGTGGGTCAGTTTTCCAGGCTGACGGTGCCTCCCTTAGCCACCCACTGTCCACCTCCTCCCTGAGCTGAGGCAGCCAGAGAGAGCAGATAGCAGTGGCTCAGGCTGCCCTCCTGCCCTTTGGGGCCAGAGCAAGAGTGGGCAGGGTGTGGGGAGAGGAGAGTCCCTTCTGCTAACTGGTCTGCCCCTCCTCTGCAGCCAGTCCACGTGGCTGGGAAGCCGTACAAGGCTGGCATGTTTGGACCTTGTCTTCAGAAGCTCTGACTTGAAAGGTTTCTGCTCTTGTGCTTCCAGCTTCTCCCCTGGGAGGAACTAGAGAATTGATGTTATCAGAAGAAAGTGAGCTGGGCTCAGCATCCAGGAAGCCACTTGGAAGTGGCTCCACATACAGTCTGATGAAAGAGACCCCCGCCATCCTGCACACCCGGCCCCAAAGTCACAGTGGCTGACATTGTATGAGGCACCCTTCCCACTCACACCACACCTGACTCTGCATCTCCTTTCCAGGTACATTCGCTGCCAGAAAGAAGTGGGAAAGAGCTTTGAACGGCATAAGCTGAAGAGACAGGATACAGATGCCTGGTAACATTTTACTCCTCTAGAGCCTCCCATTAGGAGCTGGCATTCCCTAGGCATCAGGACAGGGCCTGCCTGGTGCCTCTTACAGGCCTAACCTTGAGGCAAGATGAGGTCGTCTTAGCCTGTGAACCCTTTTCTTACTCTGCCCAGAGATGTTCGTGCTCGAGCTTGGATACACTAGCCTACTCCCCTAGTGGGTCCCCCAGGCCGTTTTCCAGGACCCACTGTGGCTGGCTACTTGGTTTCTCCTGCTGTGCCCTCCTGGTCCCCACCTTTCCCTGCACCCTGGGGGTCTTCCTATTTAGGCTAAGCTAATGCTAGGATGTCCCTCCCTTATTCCTAGGACTCTCTATAAGATCCTGGACAGCTGCAAACAGCTGACTTTGGCCCAGGGGGCAGGGGAGGAGGACCCAAGTGGTATGGTGACCATTGTCACAGGCCTTCCACTGGACAACCCCAGTGCGCTCTCAGCACCCATGCAGGTGAGTCATGGCATGGCCCATGGGGAGGGGTGGACCAGTCCCCAACCTCCAGAGAGCTGCCTTTCTGTTCCCACCTTTCCCAAGCATCCAGTGACCTGTCCCACAGTTCTGGTCAGCCCTTTCCCATCTTTCCTGCTGTCCATAGGCAGCCTTGCAGGCTGCTGCCCATGCCAGTGTGGACATCAAGAACGTTCTGGACTTCTACAAGCAATGGAAGGAGATTGGCTGAGACTGACCCCAGGCCCTGCAGTAGGGCAGACTCCAGATCTCTCCTGCTTCCCTGGCAGCCAGGACCACCACCTGTAGTCATCCCACCACATGCAGATTCAGTGCACACAGGAAGGAAACCCAGCTGCCAAGAGGCTGGGGAGGGCCCCAGAGCCAGCTGGGTGGGTGGGGGTCCCTCTGTTGCTAAGGCAATGGCAGGAAAGCTAGGGAAGGTCTTGGAGCAGGAAAGGCCTAGGCCCCCAGCAGGCCTCCCTACCAACCCTTCTGCCATTCTGGGACAGGTGGCAGGCACGGGTATTGTATTTCATTGCAGTGGTTGCTGGACCTCTGGGGGACGGGACAGCAGAAAGGGTCCTTGGTCCTCATCTAAGGCACAGGGTAGTAGGGCCAGGAGTTGGACCCTCCAGGCCCTGGGAGAAGAGTTGGTGGTCCCAGGTGTCTGGATGGCTCTGCAGACTCTTTCATCTCCCTCTGGGGAACTGAGCAACTCCAGTTGCTGGGGCTCTAGGGAAACAGGGTCCAGGTGGCCTGCACCACATAGCAAGGGCCACACTGCCCCTGCTCTTACCTGTGTCTAGTGACCCTGGGTTGCTGGCAGCGTGGCCTGTGTGTGCCCCTGCGGTGCTGTGCTGTGTTTTTGGCTGCTGTGCTAGGCAGTGGGGGCGCCAGGAAGAGAAGGGCGGGGAGGCTTGGGCTGCAACCATCCCCTTCCTGTCGTGGGAGGCCTGAAGACAAGGCGTAGCACTTGATGGGCACAGAAGGGAGAGGCCTGCTGTCCTGGTGGGGTACCCTCCTTTTGCCCTTCCCTAGGATAAAGGCCTGGGGGTGCTGAGCCGGAACAGGTGACAGTGGGGAGCAGAGATCATGATTAGCTCAGGGCAGTGAACAGGCACAGGGATCGGAGGAGCAAGCCCATCACTTTTTGGCATTTTGGCTAAGAGGTGCAGAGCAGCAGGCCTGGGGTGGGCTTGGTCCTGCTGCCCCCACACACCCCAGTACCAGCCTTGCTTTCCAGGCTGTGTTTAGAGGGGAACCGGCTTCCTGCCTGTTTCCTCCAAGACAGTGTGTCCAGAGAAGCTGGGGGAGTGGGGTCACCCCATTTCCTGGCTGAGACTGAGACAAAAGCATCATTAATAAAGACCCCCCCCTAAGTATCCCTGTTTCCTGGTGCCATCTGTATGTGGTGGGGAGTGGGGGCTCTGGACCCTGGAGGTGGCTGCTAAGAGGGTGCCCTTGGAGCCATCCAGAGCCTCCTGCAAGGCTGCTGCAGTCAACCTCAGGCCCACCCAAAGACAGTCCTTGGGAGGCCCCGGACTGGAGTTGGTGTGCACAAAGCCTGAGGGATTTGAAGCCGCCTGCCCAGAATCCTGTGGGAGAACTTGGGCCTGGGGCGCACTGGCTGGGGCCTGCACTGCATCACACCACAGCTGTGGCCAGGCTTGGGATCGCACCCTGTCACAGCGTGAGCCAGTGCCTGGCCAGCCTGGGTCAGGCCAGGCACTGGCCGCACGCACGGGATGCCGAGTGAGCTGCCTGCTAATGGGGCTGGGCCACCCTGCGCTGCTCCCTAGAGGCTGGACAAGGCGAGGATTGTTCCGAGCTCCCCTTTGTCTCTTCACTCCCCGCCCAGGCCCAGCCCTCCTTGCCACTGCTGTCAGCCCCACTCTGAGCCCCTTCAAGCTCGGGGTAAGGACACGCTCCTTCTTGGGCTCTGACTCCTCCCAAGGTAAAGCTGTTGTTTAGGCGCCCGTTTCCCTGGCGTCTGCAGGCACCCCACTGCCCTACAGAAATCTCTAAAGCACTGATGAGGGGAGGAGAGCACTAGCTTCTCAACCTCACCAGGGCAGCACTTGGGATAGAGAATAACTCCCACCCTCCGTGTTCACGTGGAGCACGTTTGACTTGTGCTCCCAGCTCGGCAGCTGAGTCCCCAAACTTGTTTAGCAGAAGAGCAGAATTCGGGGGGCCTGCTGGCGGTACGCTCAGTAGCACTTCCAGGCTGGAGGGCGAAGCCGGCGGCAGGAAGGGGCGGGGCCGGTCTTTGAGTTGCTGGAAAGTTTTGTCCTGGGGAGGGGGAGTGTTCCTTTTCCCTCCGCTCGGGCGGCGCCACCCACCTCGCTGGCCCAGCCCCTCCGCGGGTGCCAAGGAATGTGCTGGGAGCGGCGGCTGGGCAGGCGGGGCAACAGAGCCGCGCCACCCGGAGGGAGGCAGCACGCAGGTCTGGGCTGAGGGGCACGGGCTCCGGAGGGGCAGGGGCTTTGAGAGCCCCCAGGGGACAAAATGTAGTTATGAGAGAAGAGCCTGGCAACCTCCTGATTTCTTGCCCTACTGGCTGGCGTCCTGCCTCTTCAGGAATTTTCCCCGAGGGCTAGAGTTTTCGGGGCGCGGTGCAGCTCTGCGGGCCGGCGAGCTTTTTGGGGTGGGTGCATAGGTCACTGCGCTGCCTCAGGGAGCAGGACTGTACCCGGCAGGGGCGGAACGGGGCTGGCTGAACCTTTTTCTGGAAGGCGTCCCGGCCAAGACTGGGAGCAAGGGTCTTGGGTTACTTCACGGGGCAGTGGGGCCATCCACGCATGGAGCCCATCCGTGGCCCAGAGGTCAAGTCTGTCCTGAAGCTGAGTGACCAGTGGTCTCTGGATGTTGCCAGTCCCTGATGCCCCTTGATCTGTTTCCAGGTCAGCGTGGAGGTGCCCGGCCATGCTCAGTCTCAAGCTACCCCAACTCCTCCGAGTCCATCAGGTCCCCCGGGTGAGGGCTCAACCCACCACCACTTTGCTCCCTAGGGGCGGCTGCAATAGAGCATCTTCTAGCTCTGTTGTTAATTCCTCCTGTGCCAGCGGCGACTTCCTCTGTCCTCGTAGGACCAAGCGTGCCCCCCTCCCTGGGCTCGTCCAGGCTCCCTTCCCCAAGCGCCCTGGGTGCCCTCTCCTCCTCACTCATCTGTTCTATGGGTGATGACGGGATTCGGACTGAGTTTGGCTGGGGCCACTGTGCTGTCTGGCACAAGCTCCTCGGGGTCGCTTCCAGAGACCTCCCGGAGGAAGCCCCCCGTGACGCCCCTCCGCCCCACTGCCCCAGGTGTTCTGGGAAGATGGCATTATGTCTGGCTACCGCCGTCCCACCAGCTCGGCCTTGGACTGTGTGCTCAGCTCCTTCCAGATGACCAACGAGACGGTCAACATCTGGACGCACTTCCTCCCCACCTGGTGAGCCAAGGCCCGAGGGCAGCGGGCGCGGAGAGTGGCAGGGTCTCGGCTGAGCTGTCTGCGTCCGCAGGTACTTCCTGTGGCGGCTGATGGCGTTGGCGGAGGGCCCGGGCGGCGCGGAGCCCTACCGCCGCCCGCTGCTGGTCTTTCTGCTGCCCGCTTGCCTCTACCCCTTCGCGTCGTGCTGCGCACACACCTTCAGCTCCATGTCGCCCCGCGCGCGGCACATCTGCTACTTCCTGGACTATGGCGCACTCAGCCTCTACAGCCTGGGTGAGCCGCGCCTGTGGCCAAGAGAGCGGGGAGCGACCGAGGGAGGAGGGCGAGAAAGGGGGTGGGCCCCTCAACCTCCTTGCCTCCCACAGGCTGCGCTTTCCCCTATGCTGCCTACTCCATGCCGGCCTCCTGGCTGCACGGTCGCCTGCACCAGTTCTTTGTGCCTGCCGCCGTGCTCAACTCCTTCCTGTGTACCAGCCTCTCCTGCTATTCCAGGTGGGTTCTCAGGTTCCCCGCAGTGAGCTCAGACGCAGGGCGCAGAGACAAGACAACTTCCACAGTGCCCCGCAACATCAGTTACTGCTTGTATCTTTGCCATCTCTTTTTTCTTTTGCAGTACTGGGAATTATACCCAGGGTTTTTGCGCTGAACTGCATTCCTAGTCTTTTTATATTTGAGCCCAAGTCTTGCTAAGTCTCTAAATTGTCCAATCTAGGCTTGAACTCGTGCATTTACTGCCTTAGCCTCCCACGTGTTGAGATGACAGGTGTGTGCCACCGTGCTCAGCTCCTGACTCCTTTAACTTTCACAGCCCTTTGGCTGGTTAGAGAGGGTCACATGACCTAAGTAAGGGCTTTCTTAGCCCATATGCTTCCTTTGGACCCAAGGCCCCATTGCCCTGCTTACCCCTAGCCAAGTCAGGGGTGGTGACAAACTTGTCCATGTTCACATCCCAGGTTCCCAGAACTGGAAAGTCCTGGGCTCAGTAAGGTCCTGCGCACAGCTGCCTTTGCCTATCCCTTCCTGTTCGACAACCTTCCACTCTTCTACCGGGTAAGGAGTCCCCATTCCCGGACCTCAGCCCTCTGCCTACTCCTGGTCCAGGCCCAGCACCTGCCCCAGCAGTGTTTTCCAGCTCTGCATCCTCTGTCCTACTCTCAAAGGCCTTCCCCTAGCCGTGCTGTTCCTTTGCTAGCTCGGGCTGTGCTGGGGCAGGACCCACAGCTGTGGGCAGGAGGCGCTGAGCTCCAGCCATGGCTACCATCTCCTGTGTGCAATGCTCACCGGCTTCCTCTTTGCCTCCCACCTGCCTGAGCGGCTGGCCCCTGGACGCTTCGACTATATTGGTGAGGGCATGCCTAGCCTGGTTTGGGGAGGGCTGGGACAGCATCCTGAAGCACCCGAAGGCTTGGTAAATGGAGTTCACAGGCTGAAGGTGGGAGCAAAGAACAAGAAGAACTTGCTGTTCTTCCTTAGGCCCCTCCTCTCCACTTTGTGACAGCAAAACTGATGGCACATGTGCTAGGGCCTTTATGTAGATCAGATCGGCCACTCCTTCCACCTACTCTGGGTGTAGTAGGATGAGGTGACTTGCCCTGAGTGACAGTGAGTCAGGACAAGCCTCAGAATGTGCATGTGCCCTAACCTGCCCCATCCCTGCAGGCCACAGCCACCAGCTTTTCCACATCTGTGCTGTCCTGGGCACCCACTTCCAGCTTGAGGCTGTGCTAGCTGATATGGGATCACGCCAAGCCTGGCTGGCCGCGCAGGAGCCACCCCTGGGCTTGCAGGGCACCGTTGCCACACTGGGCCTGGCTGTGGCTGGAAACCTGTTCATCATTGCCGCCTTCACAGCCTCCCTGCTTCGGGTCCCTGGAACATGTCCCCTGCTGCAGGGTGGCCCGCCAGAGGGGGTATCCCAGGCCAAAGAACAGTAAGGTCCCTTTTTGTCCCCAGCTAGAGGACAGCAGAGGCCTGGCCTCAGGGCTTTGACCTGAGATGGGGGCACAGATGAGCCTGGAACAAGTGGCTGAGGAGGGTCAGGAAGAGGGCACAGGAAAGGAGGGACACTTAAGGCATTAGCAGAGAGCAGTGGGGACCGTGGAGGCATGTGTGGGTGTAGAAATGTGCTGAGGGTCTGTGAGGGGAGATGTGTGTGTCCAGGCTGGGGTGGGGGTGTCAGGCCTTTACCTGGCCCTGTTTCTGGTGCTCCTGAGGTCTGTTCAGCCTGGAGGACCTGACACAACTAACCTAGGCCTGCTCCAATGCTCGTTAACCAGGCCCAGAGCCACTTCTGCCCCTACCAGAAGCAGGTGGTATCCAGGGTGCCAGCAGCTTTTTGTGACAGAGACTGTGTCAATTCTGGTCACAACTGTGTTTCAAGGTGTCCAGGCCCTGGGGGCTGGACAGTTTGGATGGAGCATGGGTGGGGAAGAGTATGGGGCTCAAGGGGCAACCCTAGTTAGACTTTAGGAAGCCAGCTTCAATGCTTTCTGGAACAGAGCAGATGCACTGAATAAACTGGACTTGGGAAACACTTTCTGGGACTGAAGAAGGTAGATGCTCCTCTCCACATCCGCTGAACCTCTCCTCCCTCCCTCACCCCCAACTCTGCAGACTGGACAGACTCAGGCCACCAGTTCCTCCTCTGGGCTTTATTTGGGAGTAGCCAGGCTGCCCCACTGGAAGGCTGGCAGAGAGGGTGCAAGGGGAGGAGGGGGTCTAGGTGAGGAGCAGAGGC
>PVKN010003534.1:0-36815 GCA_004027915.1 Capromys pilorides
AAAGAAAGAAAGAAAGAAAGAAAGAAAGATGCTGATCTTAGAAATGTTGATCTTTTTTTTTTGTACTGGGGATTAAACTCAGGACCTTGCACTTGCCAGGCAGGTGCTGATGCTGCTGAGCTATCTCCTCAGCCCTTATAATTTCTATATTTAAGTAATATAGAAAAAATTAAATATTTTTATAGGAAATGCACATTTTAATTTAAGGAACATTTATATACATACACCTATACACACACACCTACTTTTTACCTCAACAGTTCTCAAAGTCCATGTAGGGACTTAAATTATACTGTTGTGCTGTCTATACTGACCCATTTAGCCATGTATGGGGTACCTTTGTTCATGAACACCAACGTGGCCATCTTTTCTAGAATCGTGGAACAAATTAAGTTCATGAACCAAGGTGCCACTGCATATTACCTGTGCCTCTGCAGTGCATCCCCAGGCACCATGAGCTGCTCTCACTCTTGATCATTGTAGCTCACAAAGGCCCTGAAGCCACACAGGGAGACCTGGGAGGGGCAGGAGGAGACTGCCCCCATGGGAGCTCAGTGACGTGTTCAGTTGCCTAGACAGGGACCTTGGCAATACTCAGAAGTATGAGAATACTCAGAAGGAAGGTGCTGGTTTGACATGTGTAAACCCAAGCCTTTTGCACTGAGCTACATCTGCAGTCCCTTTTATTTATTTTTTTTTAATTTTATTTTTTTGGATACAGAGTCTCACTACATAGCTCAGACTTAGGAGGAGAAATGACTTTGGGAACTGTACAGTTCTTATGACAAGGCAACAGGGCACCTCTCTGTTGGCTCAGAAATTGAGTGGTGGCAAGAATAAGTAAATGGGGACTGACTTACAACTTCTAGCATTTTAAAGACTTGACTCGTAGATTCTGAAGCATGACAGACAATCAACTTCATCTAGTCCTGTATTTCCTAAACTTCATCCCTAATTGTGTGTGTGTATGTGTGTGTGCGCGCACGTGCATGCACGTGCCCATTACTAAGGAAGGTGCTGATTTGACATGAGTAAACCCAAGCCTTTTGCACTGAGCTACATCTGTAGCCCCTTTTATTTATTTATTTTTTTAATGTTATTTTTCTGGATACAGAGTCTCACTACACAGCTCAGACTCGTAGTAATCCTCCTGTGTCAGCCTCCCAGCACTGAGATTACAGGCGTGCACCACCACACTTGGTTTCAGTGCTGGCACACAATGTAGTACAGGGGACCAAATGCAGGCCCACCACACCCAGTTCCTCATTCATGATCACATATTTACAATTCAACTATAGACCACCTCTCACAGTTTTGTTGCCAAAGGGAACAATCATTATAATTGGAGGTCATTATTACTTCCTGTGAAAATTAGGTAACTATTGGAAGAGAATGAAAGCAAAGACCATTTTCCACTGTATGGGGCAAAAGTGGTAAGTTGAGCCTGCTTATCCTCTCTCTGGATTATAATGGGATGTCCACATCTTTGAGAAGGGTTAGTCTTGGGGACACCAGTCCAGACCTGACACTGGCTCATTAACATGAAGGGAGAGCAGTTTGCTTGCTGCTCTGCTCCTCTACTTACTGTTAGGACCAGTTCTGACTCAAGCTAGGAGGCATCCTAGTCCAGCACTGTCCAGAAAGTACTCCTGGCATGTCTGTTCCTGCCCTCCCAGCTGCACACCTGTTAGACCCACTGCTTCCTACAGGACCCAGGACACTGTGCCCATCTTTCTACCCTGCCCACAGGCCTTTGAGGACATCTACCTGGAGGATCGCAAAACCATCAAGATGCTGCTGGAGTATGCCGACAAGATGTTCACTTACGTCTTCGTTCTGGAGATGCTGCTCAAGTGGGTGGCCTATGGCTTCAAGAAGTACTTCACCAATGCCTGGTGCTGGCTGGACTTCCTCATTGTGGATGTGAGTGTGGGGGTTCCTAGCTTGGGTGGGCCCTCAGGGTCCCCGAGTGGAAGGAAAAGGAGAAATAGACCTTCAGAATCCTTATTTAGGGGAGACCAAGATTCCTGCTTTTGAGAGAGACAATGTGAAAGCAATTCTGGTCAGGGCATGAGCCAGGGAGGATGAGGAGCTTCCCCTTTCCTCATGGCCAGAACAGGAGGTGACATACACATCTGTACTGCAGCCCTCTCCCTAATTACCAAGAAGTGCTTCAGGCTGGCCTGCCCAGCCAGCCAGTGCAGAGGCTCTGTACTGCACTCGAGGACCAGAGGGGAGAAGCCTGAGGAAGGGCAGGGCAGGCTCAGGGAGCAAGTACAGTCAGGGAGGACCTGGCCAGTGAGCTTACCTGTGCAGGAGGGAAGCATGACCAGCCTGGGCACCACAGCAGCAGGCGGAGTGGGAAGGATACTGCGGGCACGGTGTAGGATGAGTGCAGACTGCAGTAGGGGTCTTGAACGCAGACAAACGGGAACTCTCAGAGCTGTTCTCACTGAGGGGAGGGCCTGGGGGGTGGTCACAGTGAAGCAGAGTGTATACAGATCTCCAATACACACCTATCTGTGGGCTCTTGAATGTAGCCCAGCGCATGGGTCAGGATCTGCAGGCTACAAAGGACTTTCCAGAAGATGCAGGTTTGATGTGAGCTCTGCACACCAAAGGGGGCTTGCTGTGGTCACAGGAGAAACTCAGTTCCTATATCCTACTCAGAAGCCAAAAGGAGGGTTTCAGCCCCAGGTAGACCTGGCTTAGATGCAGGCCTGGGCTACCAAGTGAGAGTGGGAGGAGGGTTGTCTCCTCAGCAGGAGAAGCGGCATGGGCTAGAGAGTGTGCAAGAGAATCAGTCCCAGGTTCTTGGGCCACCATTTGGGACCTGCACCCCAGTCCTTGGATATGGGATACAGTATGGCAGGGGGCTGGGAGACAGGGTTCCAGATGCCCTGGGAAGCTTGGCCTGGCCATCAAGCCTCCCCAGGTGAAGGAAGGACACTGGGGCTTCTTGCACCGCTGTTCCGTCAGTTTCTTGGGAAGTTGGGATTGCTGAGGACCCCCATCCAGACCAGGCCAACAGAAGGTGGGAGCCCCAAGAACATGTCACTGTGGGGGAACTCAAGCTGAAGCCAGGTAGAGCAAAGCACAAACAGTGCTTCCTACTGTGCCAGGAGGGCAGACCTGTGGAGAAGTCACTAAGGTAACCACAAGGAGGGCTTTGCCCCCAGATGGACAGAGAAAGTGGATTTCTTGGCAGTGGCCATGCCACCTGGGAAAGATCTCGGGCTTCAGTCTAGAAGAGAATGTTCCCAGAATCTGCCTGTACAGTTTTTTTTTTTTTTTTTTTTCAGTCACTGTCATTAAGTATCTGTTATACAGAAGCACTGTAAGAAGTGCTAGAAATTTCAGGGAACAAGATAAACAAAGACAGCTGCCCACATGGAGGTGACAGCTAACAACAATCATAAAGAATAACCTGATTTGGTGTCAGTTTAGGTTACAAGGTGACCTTGCATGGGGAGAAAGGAACTGGGGAAGGATTAGGTGGAGGAGGCATGGCACAGGTGGGCAATGTGGTTCACAGCTGGGAACACCTGGTCTGAGTAAACCTAGGAAGTTGATTTCTGAGCAGATCTGAAGAACGTTGGGGCTAGCAAGGAAGATATCTGCAGACCACCTCAGGTGAGGTTGAAAGAACCGCATAAAGGCCCCGATGCTGGAGCATGCCTGGTACACTTGCAGTGGAAGTGGTCCAGACTGACTGGGAACTGAAGGCAGGAGACTGGGCCGGCTGCTCTGGGTAGTAGGGCACCAGCTTTTATTTAGAATGAAATTCAGCAGGCTTTGAAAGGCTGTGGACAGAGCAGTGCTGAGCACTGGGTTTTGCTTATAGAGGGGCTCTGTCCCAGGAGCAGGGAGAGGGCATAGAGGGAGTAAGGTTAGGAGGCTCTGCATTCACCTAGAGAGGGATAGGGGAGCCTGCTGAGGACAGAAGCAGTGGATGTGAAAGACGTTTCGACATCTGATGTCGGTCTGAAGGCAGAGCCAACAGGAAATCCTGATGGGTTAAACATTGGGTGTCAAAGACAGAGCGGAGGCAGGAACAACACTGTGCCCCTGGCGGAGACAGAGTTGCCATCAACAGATGGGGAACAGGGGTGGGGTGGGCAGGGTGAGCTTCAGAAAGAACAGCTGTGCAGAGGGTAGCTTGTTAGGAGCAGGTCATGCAGAGGCCCTGTCCTGGGAGGCGGTGCCCAGAGGGATGCCCCTGGCTCTGTCGGCCCTGTGGTGGACCCCTGGCCCGAAGCACCTGCAAGCCTTGGGATAGGACACTGTGGGACTCAGGCCTTGCCCACTGCCCTCACAACCCAGGTGGCCCAAGCTCCAGGGTGGATTCAGAGTGCCACAGGGAGGTCAGACCACTGAGACTGATCATGGCCCACTGGGGAGGAGGCAGCAGGTGGCTCTCACAGAGCTTAGAGCATGAAAGGGCCCAAATGGAAGTTCCCTGGTGAACTCAGTGTTCCTATGTGTGCCCTGGGCATGCTGAGTCCCATGACATTAGTTAGTGGGCTATTCCAGAGCACCTTTGTGATGTGCACAGTGGCTCTCAGTAGAGTTTAAGGCCATGATTCTCTGGCTTAGGAACTGGGAGCCGAACCCACTGCTCATGGGTCTGGGAAGCCCAACAGGCCTAGCATGATGGAGACGGGATGCAAGCAAGGCCTGTAGGCTCTTGTCCAGCCTGTCTGAGGTGGCCCCAGGGCCCTGCAGTCTGACCCTGTCATGCATCCCACCTCCACAGGTCTCACTGGTCAGCCTGGTGGCCAACACCCTGGGCTTTGCTGAGATGGGCCCCATCAAGTCACTGCGGACGCTGCGTGCCCTCCGCCCCCTGAGAGCCCTGTCACGATTTGAGGGCATGAGGGTAAGAAGAGCTTCGTCCTTCCAGCTGGGCCAGGGCTGGAGTCACACTGAGGAACTCCTGGGCTCTGTTTGCTGGCACAGTATCCTAGTGACTTGAGGACCCAGAATCTCTGGTCTGGGACCCCTGGAGGGTAGAGGGCTGGGAGAGCCACGGACAAGGGAGAGGAGACAAGAATTTACTGGACACAAGTGTTTCAGTGGTATCTCAGGTCCCTGGCACCCAGTACTCTTCCATTTCCACTCTGATTAGCAGTCTCATCTCCCTATGTGCCCAGTGTGCCCACTCCATGTGACTGCATCCCCTGAACTCCAGAAGACATGGGCTGCCTGTCCCCATCTGTGCTGGGCAAGGGCTGTGGCAGGAAAAGTGAGGTTGGGCAACACAGAGCAGGCTTACTACTCACACCACCAGGAGCCGGTGTGCAGAGTGACAGGGTCACTTGTTAGTGAATGCTTTTGCATGGTTTTTTGAGTGAACCTCCCTGTGCATTTTTCAAACTATCATATTTTTTACCATCAAGAACATGAGCACAGAAGGCAAATTTAGAAGCCCCCAAGAAAAACATCAGCTATTGTATGTAGCAAGAAAACAAACATACATATTTGTGTGCATGTCTTCCTTTTTTTTTTTTCTAATAAAACACACAATTCTTTGTGGCCACAGAAGACACGTGTGTCTTCTCTCTGATATGGCAGGCAGTGTCATTCACTCACCATTGGTTGATGACTTGAACCTTGTTCACATCCCCAATACATGGAGAGACAGGTTGCTTATTCGTTGTCAAAAACCATCTACAAGAAAATACACAAGGGCTGTTGTGGAAGATCTCTTTGGAATCAAAAGCATTTGGTTCCAGAGGCCACAGAAAGATGCCAGGTATCCAAATGCTTCTGGCCACTAGCCACCGAAAAAGCCGAGGGCAACACCTGAGGTGTCTCGCCTCTCCCTAGACAGGTTGCCTCTGGTCTCACTCTAGGCAAGTTTGTTGCCCTTGAGAACTAGATTTTCCATACTATTCCAGGATTCCTTCTGCCTGCTGGGGAGCAACACTTCCCATCCTGGCCTCCAGACCCCCTGGGCAACACCAGAGTCCCACACCAATTCTACTGCCATATAGGATGGATGTCCTCCTGACTCAGGGACAGATGAACCCCAAGTGAAGCCGGGTACCCCAAACATATTTTCCAGGGAGTTCTCTCCTAGGTGCTGGGGCATTACTCAAAGAGGCTTGAGGCTATGACTATAGGACCAGACAGGCCCTCACTGGGGAACAAGAGGCTCAGCAGGACACCATGCCACCTGCCGTCTGGCTCTGCTCTTACCTGAGCATTATAGAACTGTTGCAGTATATTCTATACATGTCACACAATGGTGCTCTGGGTATATTTTAGGGAAAAATGTCCTTTGATCTCTAACAGTAACCCTAAAATGAACCAGAAATGTATCCCAGAGAATATAAGACCAGTGGGACTATAGGAGGGCCAAAGTCTCAGGAATGTTTTCGGAAGCCCTTTCCCATCTGCATCCTGGCATCCTTAACTGACAAAGACACTAATTTTATAAAAATTAAGTCTTAAGGTCGTGGATACAAGCAAGGTAGAGCCAACAGGGGAAAGACAAATGCTCTCGGGTCTTATTGGACTTTAGGGCACAAAGAAAGGTGTGTGTGTTCTGCCAGGGCTTCCAGACACAGAGTTGGTCTCTTCCATGACCGTAGGATCTGCACTCGCCCCCACCAGCCTCCTGTAGCTAGGGACTTAGTTCAATGGATAAGGGTGTGTGCTCTGGGCACCCCTAAGAACTGAATTTCCTCTTGGTCCCCTTGAGGTGGTGGTTAACGCTCTGGTGGGTGCCATCCCATCTATCATGAATGTCCTGCTCGTCTGCCTCATCTTCTGGCTCATCTTTAGCATCATGGGCGTGAACCTCTTTGCGGGGAAGTTTGGGAGGTGCATCAACCAGACTGAGGGAGACCTGCCTTTGAACTACACCATCGTGAACAACAAAAGTGAATGCGAGTCCTTCAACATGACTGGCGAGTTGTACTGGACCAAGGTGAAGGTCAACTTTGACAATGTGGGGGCTGGGTACCTGGCCCTCCTGCAGGTGGTAAGTCTCAGAGAGAAGGGACTTCTCCCCCTAGCTCCTTAGCAGCATCTGTTTTCCTCCCAGGCGTGGTCAGGAGGGGGGGTGGGCCCCAAGATGGCTAAGGATTTTCTGGGGCATTGGGAAATCCCCAGATTTTCAGTTGTAGAACAGATGCCATGTGCTCCAAGGTGCATGGTGTGAGGGCCAGGTCAGTACTGTGGCAGAACCAGTTTCCCAGCCAGTAGTCAAGTGGACCTCTTCAGACTATCTGGTAGGCCATGTGATAGTGCCAGTTAAACATGAAAGACCACAGACTTCCCAGGGACTGAACTAATAGCATAACTGATTCTGGCCACCCTTTGTTATAAAAGGAAGTAACACCTCTTGTGTTTTCTTCCATCTTTGATGTCTAGGATATGTAGTGTCTAGCCACATGTTGCTTTTAGACTTTCCATTAATTCTATGAATTTGATAGCATCAATGGTTATAATACTTGCCATAAAATTACCATTAGCCTTGACAACAGAAATTCCAGCAGAATTATAAGGCAGAAAGCTGTACCTCTGTTATCTTGCTACCTAATTATAAACCTGGACATCGTTAGTCCCCCAAAATAAAGGGCAACCCAGGAGCATATTACCTAGAAACTTTTTGTGCATCCATTCACAACTCTGCCCATTTCTTAAGTCCCAGCAGTAATTCCCTGCCCCCAACTCCTCCTCCAGAGCATCACCCAGTGCCCTGAATTCTGCCTGCTAGGTACCACTTCTGAAAGGATTCCTCATCCCAATAGGCCTTGCAGGGGACCACACCTGTGCCCACACAGAGTTTATGAGGCACTCTAGGTGCAAACTGTGAACTTGATTGCCTCAGAAGCTTAAGCACAGAAAGCTTGTGCAGCTGAGCTTATGCACTGCAGAGAGACTCAGAGCCTTGGAGAGGATTAGATGTTGCCAAGCACATAAGTCAGACCCCCACTGGGCCACTGGTCTCACCAACAAGCACATCTCTCCGCACTTTCTGCATCTTACCAGCAGCCTGGACTGGGGTAGCCAGTGTGGCCATGCCAAGCCTTGTCTCCTTCCCTCAGCCCCCACCGTGATTGTAGGATCTGGGTGTGCTGTGCTGAGGCTGGGTGTGACATTAGCAGCAATGTTGCAAGCCTATTGATAAGCACAGCCATCATTAAAAAAAAAATGGTAAATGTATAATTAACTAAATGAGGTTAAAACAGAAGTAGCAAATACTCCAAACTCAGCATTATTATCATCTGTGCTGTGGAAGTTATTTACAGTTATTTGTTATTCTATTTGTTGTAGAAGTATCATGACACTGTGCCTCTACACAGCTCTTTCCAACTCTGTGTTCAGTAATAGCACATTGGTAACTTGAAATTAGCCACAGAAGGAGTATTTATATCAGAAAAAAATGGCAAACAGGACAACGAAGGTTTTTCTTCCTTTTGGAAATCCAAGACATACCACTGGCCCTTAAGGCCAAGGCGGGTATATTTCATGGGCTTTAGGGAAGTCCGCAGAGCAAAGCCATATGGTTCCCTAAAGTGCACAATGAGGGAGTTCAGCTCAGCACTGAGGTCAATGTTAAGCTGGGCCAGGGAGTCCAAGCCACACCCCTCTGTCCCTGACACCAAGTGAGAAACTCTTGTGTTAGAACCTGAAGTGCATGCAGAGCAGAAGGCAGACCTTAGGCCTTCTGGCCCAGTCTCCCTTTAAGGCACAAGGTGATCTCTCACTGCACAGCTTTCTCACAGCATGCTTCTCCTTTGCCCTCAGAACTAAACCAGACCTTTCTATGAAGTGCCTAGCCATCTGACACAACAGAATAGGCGTATGAGATCTGTTTGCTTCTCATTGAGGATTCTTTCCTGGCCTCGTCTGTCAGGACTGGAGCCCTGCATTCTGCATAGCGTAGGCAAGCGGTAGAGTTCAGTGATTTTTCTTAACTTTCATGTTTCCTTCTAGGCAACATTTAAAGGCTGGATGGACATCATGTATGCAGCTGTGGACTCCAGAGGGGTAGGTCTCCACCCTTGCCTCTGTCACCAGATGGAATGCCTGAAGATTTTGGCCACTTGGCTACCAGGGAGTCAGTGTCTACATCTGAATGCCTCACCTCCCAGAGCTAGACCTTGTGTTTCCACCTGGGGTCAGCTCTGCTGGAGTACCCAGGCCTGGATCTGGAAGAGGGTTGCACAATCCTCCAAGAAGACTCCAATTCTCAAATGTGTTTCAGACCAAGCTCACTGTAGTTTACCCAGATCTTATCCCAGGAGAATTAGATGACAGCAACAGAGATGAAAATCCAGGTTCTTCCTCATCCTTGTGCCCCACACAATCACACTTGTAGCTCAGTGACCACTAAGACTGGCCCCAATATATCAAACTATCAGGGGCTCTGGAGCTGAAGTCACACCCTGACACAGTGCCCCCCTCTGTCCTACTTTCCCCAGGCTTTGCTCTGTACTCACAAAAACGCAACCATATACCCCAGCTTCCTCTGGGTACAGCCTTCTCACAGAATGACCCTGTGCCAGTGTCCCTGCCTGCCAGGTCCTGAGACCTCAGCCTGTCTAATCTCCCTGTCTGATTTCTCCCTTTAGTATGAAGAGCAGCCCCAGTGGGAGTACAACCTCTACATGTACATCTACTTTGTTGTTTTCATCATCTTTGGGTCCTTCTTCACCCTGAACCTTTTCATTGGTGTCATCATTGACAACTTCAACCAACAGAAGAAAAAGATACGTAGAGCACCACTCCACATGGGTAGAGTGGGATGGGCCAGGGTCAGAGGGCTGAGGACTGAGGACTGAGGAGCCAGTGTGACTACAGAGCCCACCTCGCCTTCCCTGCTGGTTTGGTCCTCTTACTGCAGTATAATAAGTAGAGAAAGAGCAGAGGCATCCACAGATGTAACTTGTTAGGCCCATAAGGACATAAGAAGGGGCTTTGGTGGGAGACACAATGCCTGCTGAGCTTCCTTAGGGAAGCTGGCATGAAGTTGGGTTATTCACCTGGTCCATAGTCAGAGGTCATGGGTGGGGCTATGCAGAGGTCCACAGCCTTCTTGGACCTCCATCATGGAGGACATGACTTCAGGTAAACCAAATGGACAGAGAGAACCTCAGGGCTGCCTGAGCTAGGCAAAGGGAAGAGGTTGGGGGCACTGGATTTTCAGGTCACAAAGCCAGGGAAATATTAAAGTGAATGAGGATAGGAACTCTGGAAAAGCAGGTCTGGTGCAGGATAGAGACATCCTTTCTCCACCAGGGGAAGTGAGAAGGTGGCCCAGTTGACTCTGGTACCCTCATTAAGGAGGCAGGACCCTATACCCTCGGTGCTAGGGTTCTGAGAACCCCAAAATGAGGCTAGTGCTTGTCTCCTTGCACTTAGGGGGCCAGGACATCTTCATGACAGAGGAGCAGAAGAAGTACTACAATGCCATGAAGAAGCTGGGCTCCAAGAAGCCCCAGAAGCCCATCCCACGGCCCCTGGTGAGCTGGGCTTCCTGGTAGAGTGGGGAGTGTCTTCAGGTTGGGAGCTCCAGCCATACAGCAAGCCACTAGAATCTCTTCACAATCTATCATCCCAGTGCAAAGTGCTCTTGGATGTCTGCCCCACACAGAAGTTCTACAGTGGGGAAGAAGGTGGTGGCATCTAGGGGACTCTACTGACCCTTTTCCCTGGAGAGTGCAGGCAGTGTTCCCAGCCTTCACCCTGCTCACAGCCTCATCCTAGAACCTCTGCCTTATAGGAGTTGTGTTCAAGCATCCCTAGGTGAGCAGAGCCAGGGTGAGGGTGCTGAGTTCTCTGCCAGGCTGTGTTCCTTAGCTTGATCGAGCCATTCCCTGACAAAGTATGGAGCAGGAAAAAGAACTCAATGTGATTAAGTAATGTAGCCTAGTTAAGTCTAACAAGTGGGGCAGCTAGTTTTCTCAAATCCAGCTCATCACTTTCATTTGATTGTTTCTTGACCACTCGCTGTGGTCTGTTCCAGATTAGTTTTGTGTGTGTTTGCTTCCTTACAATCTTGTCTTCCCCAAACATAATCTAAGATGATTTATAATTAAATACACACACAATACAATGGAATAATTTCTATTCTATAAACAAAGCCGGAATAAATAAAATCAATCCTATAAAAAAGTAGAGAAACTATATTCATCCGAGGGCTGATGCAATTACTAGGATTGAAGTTTAACTTTGACTTAGCCTTCTGCCTGTGGGAACAAAGAAAAGCACCATGAATGTGTGCTAAGGAGACTCAACTCAGAGTGGGAGAAATCTCTTCCCAGAGATCCACCAGGGACAGCCTCATGGAAGACAGAGCCAGGATATCAGGCAGGAAGCCTGTTGTTTTGGCCTCCGTGACACCCTCCTCTGCACTCCCCGTAGCAGTGTGATGCCGACCACATCTTCCCTGAGGGTAGAATAGGAGGAAGGGTGATCAGGAGCAAGCAGTAGCCACAGGGGGTCGACTGGCCTGTCTGAAGCCACTGCTGAGCTCATCTTTCCTCTTCTTTTAGAACAAGTACCAGGGCTTCATATTTGACATCGTGACCAAACAGGCCTTCGACGTCAGCATCATGTTTCTCATTTGCTTGAACATGGTGACCATGATGGTGGAGACTGATGACCAAAGCCCTGAGAAAGTAAACATCTTGGCCAAGATCAACCTGCTTTTTGTGGCTATCTTCACAGGAGAGTGCATTGTCAAGATGACTGCCCTGCGCCACTATTATTTCACCAACAGCTGGAACATCTTCGACTTCGTGGTTGTCATCCTCTCTATTGTGGGTGGGTATGCAAGGCAGGGGAGGAGCCTTCCCAAGCCAGTGCTCCCCTCCACCCCTGGGCCTCTACTTATTGCTAAGTGCAGCACTAGGCTCTTTTATCCTTTCTCTGCATTCCTCATCCCTAGGCAAATGAGCATGCATGTGCACATTCTCTCTCTCTCTTTCTCTCTCTCTCTCTCTCTCTCTCTCTCTCTCTCTCTCTCTCTCTCTCTCCTCCTAAGAGAACTTGTCTGAGATCCCATGCAGGCCAAAGGAGCTGACCTTCAGAGGACTCAGCACCCTTTCCTGTCCCCCCACCTTCCAGAGGACCTGAAGCACTACCCTCTGGCTGCCCAGAAAGCTTCCAGTGTCCCTGGGAGAGGGAATGGGAGAGGTGGAGACTTTCTGGCCCTCCAAAGGAAAGCTGTACTCTAGGTTGAAAAATGAAGTCACTGGGTAAGTTTCCAGGGGCAGGAGGTCAGTGGCCTGCTACTTCAGAAGTCATCCCTGCAAGGGGAACTTTTTCTCAACCCCAAGAGAATTCTACTCATTCAATAGTCCTTCTCTATTTTCCTTCTCCCTCAGCTTCTGGCAGCCACTAATCTAAAATTTTGAGGGACTACCAAACATTTTTTTCCCACAGTGGTAGCATCATTTTACTTGTTCATCATCAATCTATGAGAATTCCTTTTCTACCAATACATATTATTGTCTCTCTCTTTTTTTTAACTATAGCCATCCTAGTGGGTATGAAGTGGTGTCTCATGAAGTTTTGGGTTATATTTTTCCAGTGACTAATGCTGAACATGTGCTTATTATCCATTTTTACATATTCCTTGGAGAAATCTTTGTTCAAATCTTTTACTTCATTTTTTTAAACTTAGTTAATTATTTTTTATTATTAAGTAGTAAGAGTTCTTTCCATATTCTAAGTATTAGTCCCTTATGAAATGTGTGACTAGCAAACATTTTCCCCCTATCTGTGCAGTTTGGTAGTGTTCACTGAAGTACAAGAATGTTTAATTTTAATGAAAATTAATTTATTTAATATATTTTTTCTTTTGTCACATTGTGCTCAGAGCCCAAACTCTTTACCTTACTTTCAGGGGTACCTCTGCCTTTGGGTGACTGACTTCTGTTTTCCCACCTCTGACGCAGAGACTGAGGCAGCATGGTTGTCACTGTTGTGATAGGCAGGTAGCTGGAAGCAAAACGGAAGATCAGGAATGCCCTAAAGTCTCAGGTGGAGGGAAGGGTGACAGTATCTCACAGAGCTGGAGTGACCCTTCAGACAGTGCAGGATGTTGGCAGCAGGAGTGAGCCATGAGGAAGTGTCACAGGAGGCTTTGATACAGGTGCAACATGTACCTCAGCATGGCCTTCTGGTCCCAGTGTGTGAAACACCAGAAGCCATGATTAAGAGGCAAGTCTGGAGCCAGTGTGTCTGAGTTCAAGTCCCTGCTTCTCACTTCAGTGGCAACTTGAGTAATTTATTTCACTTTTCAGTTTTCCTTTTCTGAGGGTGATGGTATCAGCTCACTTTTCCAGCATGAATGGAATGATGACCATAACATGCTTGGCTCAATGCCCTACTGACACATGTCAGCCAGCAAATTACTACTATATTTGGTTCTGGAAATGTTACTTAGACCAATATAAGGCTAGTTTACTTCACACTTTCTCCATAATTTATGCCCAAGTTTCCCAAAACTCCAAATCCAGGTAGTCACTAGAGATGCAAGGCTAAGGAAGCCCTGGAGGAAAGCAGAATTGAAAGGTGACAAGAATTATCATAGAAAGGTAGAGAGAAGCTACTGAGGCATGGTGTGGTCTTGGGATCATGGGCTTGGAGGCAGTGTTTCTTGCTTCCCCCTTATGTACACGAATTGTCCAGGCTTTTTAAAAAGAAATGGGCTGTGGTTAGAGCTCAGATTTTGCATTTCTAATAGGCACCCAGAGCCCATGATCTCTAGCCTCCAGACTGTATTCTGAGCTATAAGATGCTAAGTGAGTCCCCTCTAGCCTCAGACTCCATGGTGTAGAAGGCAGAAACAACTCTGTTGTGCAGGTGTACCGAGAGCTTTGCTAGGGATGTGGGGGTGGGGGAGAGTAAGAGTCCAGCATGCTCACTGGACCTGGTCCTCCTGGAAGAGCCTTCTCCCCCAGATCCTCACTGAGCAGAGAGTAGTGCTGGCCTAGGAGGAGGACAGGGTTCTGTCAGTGGTCAAAGCCCTGCTGCTCCCCACAGGCACTGTGCTCTCTGACATCATCCAGAAGTACTTCTTCTCCCCGACGCTCTTCCGAGTCATCCGCCTGGCCCGAATTGGCCGCATCCTCAGATTGATCCGTGGGGCCAAGGGTATCCGCACCCTGCTCTTTGCCCTCATGATGTCCCTGCCTGCCCTCTTCAACATTGGGTTGCTGCTCTTCCTTGTCATGTTCATCTACTCTATCTTTGGCATGGCCAACTTTGCTTATGTCAAGTGGGAGGCCGGCATTGATGACATGTTCAACTTCCAGACCTTTGCCAATAGCATGCTGTGCCTCTTCCAGATCACCACATCGGCTGGCTGGGATGGCCTCCTCAGCCCCATCCT
Organism: Capromys pilorides; assembly: GCA_004027915.1. Lineage (NCBI taxonomy): Eukaryota > Metazoa > Chordata > Mammalia > Rodentia > Capromyidae > Capromys > Capromys pilorides. The sequence continues at coordinate 14,357 of PVKN010003534.1, forward strand.
CAACACAGGGCCCCCCTACTGTGACCCTAATCTGCCCAACAGCAATGGCTCCCGGGGCAACTGTGGGAGCCCTGCCGTGGGCATCCTCTTCTTCACCACCTACATCATCATCTCCTTCCTCATTGTGGTCAACATGTACATTGCCATCATCCTGGAGAACTTCAGTGTGGCTACAGAGGAGAGCACTGAGCCCCTGAGTGAAGATGACTTTGACATGTTCTATGAGATCTGGGAGAAGTTTGACCCAGAGGCCACCCAGTTCATTGAGTACTCAGCTCTATCTGACTTCGCGGATGCCCTGTCTGAGCCTCTCCGTATCGCCAAGCCTAACCAGATCAGCCTCATCAACATGGACCTGCCCATGGTGAGTGGAGACCGTATCCACTGCATGGACATTCTCTTTGCCTTCACCAAGAGGGTCCTGGGGGAGTCTGGGGAGATGGATGCCCTAAAAATTCAGATGGAGGAGAAGTTCATGGCAGCCAACCCATCGAAGATCTCCTATGAGCCCATCACCACTACGTTGCGGCGCAAGCATGAAGAAGTGTCAGCTACAGTCATACAGCGGGCCTTCCGGAGGCACCTGCTGCAGCGCTCTGTGAAACATGCCTCCTTCCTCTTCCGTCAGCAGGTGGGCAGCAGTGGCCTCTTGGAAGAGGACGCCCCCGAGCGAGAGGGCCTCATTGCCTACATGATGAACGAGAACTACTCCCAGCGCAATGGGCTGCCCTCTAGTACCTCCATTTCCTCTACATCCTTCCCACCTTCCTATGACAGTGTCACCAGGGCCACTAGTGATAACCTCCAGGTGCGGGTGTCTGACTATAGCCACAGTGAGGATCTCGCAGACTTTCCCCCATCCCCAGACAGGGATCGAGAGTCAATAGTATGAGCCCAGCCCCACCAGCCAGGACACATGCTCTTGTGCCATGGCAAACCTGAATGCAGTCAAAACCAGCATGCAGGGGTCTTCCTGACCTTAGGCTTCAGGGGTCAGAGATGGGCTTGACCTGTGGCTCCACATGGCAGAGCTCTGTGGTGTTGTCACCAGCCAGAAGCAGCAAAGGAGTCCATTCTTCTGGAGGCTGTCCCTGGAGCTCTGTGCAAGCCAAGGGCCTGGCCTGGCCAGGCAGCACCCTGGGTTCTGCAAAGCACTCATCATCACAATTGTTGAGGTGAAACATAAAATAGACTATACGTGTTGTGAACAGGCTTTCGTAACTTTATTATATTTGATATTTTTTTACTTGAGCAAAGGACTAATGTTTTTTCCATAGATATTGGCCGCCATTTATGCTGCGTCTTCTTAATCCCAAACAGGAATGTCTAGGAAGCTGCCAGATTCTGTCCACAATGCAAAATCAGAATGCAGTATGGCTCTCGTGGGCCTTCCCACCTGAGGAGGGATGGGTCCTCTGCTGCTTGGGCTGAGGGGACAAGGGCTGAGGTTCATTCACATGTGCGTACACACACTCATCCCCCACATAAGGCCAAACCCAGGCCCAGAGGGCCTGGCCTCCCCCTATTTGCACCTCCTTGGGTTCTGTCAGCAGAGCTCATTTTGGCCTTTCATTTTCCCCAAGATCCTGTTTCTCCCCTGTGTTTTTATGCAGGCCATACTGGTCAGTCTTATGAAAATAAGAAGCTTCCAGAAGACTGGCCTAGGCTTGGGGCTGGTCCTGCATATGGATGCTGCCCTTCTGTCCCTCCTGTAAGAGTATTAAGACTACACCCAGTGAGAATGAGGGCATGAGCCCCACTCATGATTAGGCTTGCAGCTGTCCTTGCTCATAGAACCTGGTAGGCCCTTCTTGACAGCTGAGGAAGGAGAAGTTGAGCCCTGAGGTTTGGGCTCAGTCTACCCCTGCATGGCTGTGGTGGCCTACAGGCCCATATGAAGCGAGAAAGCTGCCACTCTCTGCTAGCATCTCCCCAGAACTGTGCACTTCTGGCCGTGTGCAGAGAGAACCCTACCTGGGTCCCTGCCTTTCTCCCAATATAGTCATGAATTAGGAAGGAAACAGGTCCCAGGATGGCCAGGCCAGTTCTTGTCCTTGGAAAGGGACAAAACTTTGACCTCCTCTGGGAAAGGAGGTCAGTCTGATGCACCATGTGCAAGACTTCCTTGGGACAGGGTTGAGGATATCTCATAGGTCTCACAAGAAGGCTTTTTCAGGGAAAAACATCTTACTAGTCCAATTACCCCTAGGACCTCTATAGCTGCTGACAATCCTATTTAGCATATGCAAATCTTTTAAAGTAAAACACTGTCACTGCTGTAAGGTGACAGGGTCGCTGGTGGAGCCTGAGCACACAGGAGCCCTGCTGTCCAGTCAGCTCCTCAGCAGAGCTGCCCTCTGGGGTGTCCACCTCCCAGGCCAGCTAAGTCTCACCCGCGTGTGCTAGGCTGGCTACTCCTCACCTACCTCGCCGCATTGTTGGAGGCCTGGACATTTGTGATGCTCGCTCGTGGCAGTGCTGAAGGAGGGCATTGCCAGCAAATGAAGTATTATGTTTCCTCTTGTCACCCTGTCCCCTAGGGGGCAACCCCAGCCCCACCCCCCCACTCCTACAGACTCCTCCCACGTTCCCTTCAAGTCCAGCGTGGGACTTGGTTTTAACTGTCCTGGTGACACTTTTCCGAGTGGAAATCTTATTTTTGTAGACCTGTGCTTGGCTTTCAAGGCTTGGGGAAGTGTATCCTCTGTACTCCTGCCCAGCAGGATCGCAGCCAGGCCACCTGCCCGCTGTTGGAAGGAGACTGGTTTGTGTGTGGACAGTTTGGGAGCCTCAAAACTGGTGCCAGGGCTGGCTGCAGGTGGCAGCTGAGAGCAGGGACAAGCTGGCTGCTCAGGTCAGTGTGGCACTGTTTGTTTCTCTAGAAGTGCACAGTGACAAGCAGGAGGGGAAAAGGAGGAGGAGGGGGGAAGGGACATGCCTCAAATGTCAGATGCTGTTGAACTAATTGAGCACTTCTCACCAAAATTCATGTATAAATGAAATACATATTTTTTAAAACAAACAAATAAATAACTTACATGACCTGGTCTGGGCTCTATTCTACTTAAACTTGTCAAGATTGGTGGCAGCTTCCTTAAAAGGCCACCAGGAGGAGCTGGAGCAAGACTAGAGAGTGGGTACTAGGGGTTGGGGTCATTGCAAAAACTAGGAAGGACTTTAGAGTTTTTTCCCTGGACAGTGACTGGACCAAACCAGCACAAGTGGGTGTGGGCAAAGCAATATGACCCTGTGATTGGAAACCTGGGCACCCTAAGTGGATGGCCCCATCAAGTCAGTTGTGGTGGGCAGTTCCCAGGGCAGGAGCCATGGCTACCTTGGATCTATGAATCCTGGTTCTGGCCTCCTCATCCCCTCCTCCCCTCACTTCACAATCCACTATGGCTCCATGCTGGCAGCCCACCACCTACCAAAAGCGCTCTACCAGTCTGCAGGATCTCCATCTCAGTTACTTTTCTGTCATTGCTAGGACAAAATATATCCAATATTAAGGAAAGAAAGGTTTATTGAGCTCACAGTTAGTGGAGCTTTCAGTCCATACTCGGCTGGCTCCAAAGCAGAGTGGCATGTGGTAGAAGGGCAACAGTTCATGACAGCAGAAAACACCAAAGTGCAAAGGAAGGAGCAGTGGTGGCAGCAGCAGAGAGCAGAGAGCAAGCTGCTCTCCCTTCTTTATATTGCATTCAAACTGTTTGCCGCAGGGTGGGGGTAGCACTCACACCTATAATCCCAGTATTGGATCATGAATTAGTCACAACCTCTAGGGGCAGCGAGATAAGATAGCTCAGCAGACTAAGCACCTGCTTTGGCAAGCACAGGAACAAGGGTTCCATCCCTGGCCTGCATGCCTCACCAGCCCTGACTCCAGGGAACACTGAGCCTGTGAGTCTGGGCATGGTAGTGCACACCTGTAATTCCAGCACTAGGGAGGCTGAAAATAGGAGGATCGCTATGAGTCTGAGCTTTGTAGTGAGACTCTATACCAAATACATTTTTTAAAAATCACAACTTCTAGAAGTCTACTCCATAACTGCAAGAGGCTTTGAGGGGATGAGACAAACCATGACAACTTCCCAAGGCCAGATGCAGAGCATCCTTCTCTTCTGCCCACATCTATGCCTATCTATAGCATTTAACTCAGTGGCAGCAGCCCTTCTCTGGAAATTCTCCCTCCCCTGACTTCTGTGGCCATATCTTCTGCAGCATTCCTCCTCTTCCTCATTTTACTTTTCTCATTGCTGGGACAAAACATATGACACTCAAAATTAAAGGATGCAAGGTTTATTTAGCTCACAGCTTATAGAGATTCAGTCTATAATCAGCTGCCTCTAAGGCAGGGTGGCATGGCAAAGGGGCAACACTTCATGGTGATAGGAAAGAACAAGCTTCCTCCCATCTCTTATATTGTGTGCAGGCCACCTGCCCTAGGACCTGTGTAGCACTCACACTCAATCCTACCACTAGGCCACAAACCAATCACAAACCCTAGATTCAGTTCTCTCCAAAAAGTCTGGCCCTTGTCCCATGACCATATGAGGCTTTGGAAGGTCATCCAGACACAACATGTAACATTCTACCCCTGGCCCACCAAAAGCTCATGTACATTCCTTTACGAAAAAAAAAAATAAAAAGGGCATTTAGTCCATCTCTAAGAGTTGCCAAAAATCCTAACAGTTTCAGCATTGTTGAAAAGTCCAAGTCCCAAGTCTTTGCTGAGATTTAAGGCAGACTCTTAGCTGTTTGAAAAGAAAGTTAAACACTTCCAACATTCAATGGCACAAGATAGACATTTCCATTCCAAAAGTTACAAACTGGGATACAAAGGAATGACACCAAAGCAAGTGCAAAATCCAGCAAGGCAAACACTAAAATCTGTATTTCCATGTGCAGCATCTGGAGTAATCTGTGGAAAGACATAAACTCCAAAGGGCTAGAATGGATCTGTCCCTACAGCATTGCTGGTGGTTGTAGCTCTCATGGCTTCTCTCCTAGGTCCACTCTGCTCCCTCCTTATAGTTTTCCATAATCCACATTTCTGGCATCTCCAAACTTCTAGGGCTTCCACTATACCTTTGGTTTCACACTCACAGCTTCACACACAGCCCTCTCCATGGCACATTGCCTGGCCTCCCAAATCTTCTGAAATCTGATAGAAGCCTTCTTAGCCCTACAACTCTTACATTCTGTATGTATCTAAAACCAGCACTACATGAATGTTGTCAAGATCTGCTGCCAGGTGGAGAAGTAGTTACACTTCTTTCTCTCTTAGCTGTAGGGGTCAAGCGCTTGGATTGCTGAGCACATTAAATCAAATTCTGAGGAACAAATTTTCTACAATGTTGCCATTCTGGAACATGGTGCTCTGAAGTTTTCTTCTTAAAGAGAATTCTTTCACTTTTGCAAGGGTGGAGTCTGGCTGCCCCTTGTGATGCCCTCAAGCTATCTGTTCTATTCTCCTGTTCCTTCTCAGAAATTAAGATCTACTCTATTTTTGTAGTCCATACCTTTACTGAAGCTTCCTTTCTGGCCAAACTCATGTTTTAAATCATTGTGCTGGGTTCTCTGCTCTTGATTCACAACATAAGTCTGGCTAAAATTCCCCAACAGTATCCATGCCACCACCTCAACATTAGATTTTCTTGAAATTTCTTCTGACAGATTAATTAGTCTGCTACCCTTAATCTCAGGCAAAGTCTCTGGACACAAGCAAAATGCAGACAAACTTTCTGCCAAGCCATAACACACATCATCTGGAGTCCAATAGCCAATACAATCCTCCTTCATAGTACAAACTTCTCAGGTCTTTACTGTCAGGATTTCTACCAGCCTTCTGGACTTTTGAGCTCTGACAAGAATCTCCCATACAGAACAACCTGAGGCATTTCAGTTCTATTTTGTCAGTCAGGATCTCCAAACCTTTTAAAATTCTTCCCACAAGCCATTCTCTAAGGCTCCTGAACCACATGATCAGGTACAGTCACAACAATGACCCTACTACTGGTACCAAATTCTTTTCTTGTTTCAGGAACAAAATACCTAACACTCAAAATTAAAGCAGGGGTCTACCTATGGTCACAACAGCTCTGTTCACAACAGACAAGGTATGGAAGCATCATCTGCATCCATCTAGTAGATAAACAAAATGTAGTTTATGCATAAAAAGAAATATTATTTATCTTTAAAAAGGAAGGACATTGCTGCAGTTTAGCTCACAGTTTGTAGAGGTTCCAGTCTATAATAAGGTGGCTCTACAGCATGGTGGTGTGACAGAGGAGCAGCAGTTTATGGTGGTGGATGATACTAAAGGCAACAAGAGAGGAGGGGAGAGCAAGCATCTTTCCATCCTGTGTGCAGGCTACCTGGCCTAGTGCTGATATAGCACTTACACCCCCAGCCCCAGCACTAGACCATGACCCAGACACAAACTCTAGATTCATCCATCTCCAAAAAGGCCATCTTAATGACTGTATGAGGCTTTGAGGAGGACATAAATTGTGGCAGAATGCATAGTATAAAGTATAAGATGATAAAATGTATCATCATAACCATGTTTAATTATATAGTTCAGTGGCATTAATAACATTCATCTGAATACACAACCATCACTACTTTCCATCCCCAAAATTCTTCATCTTGCAGAACTAAAAGTCTGCAACCCATTAAACACCAGCCCCTCAGTCCTTCCTTCCCCAGACTCTGACAATCACCACTCTATTGTCCATTCTATGATCTTGACTCTTCTGTGTGCTTTAGGTAACTGAGATCACACAGCGTTTGTGCATTCCATCATGTTGCATAATGTCCTCAGGTTCATCCATGTCAGGACCTGTGCAGCAATATCCTTCCTTTTTAAAGATAAATAATATTTCTTTTTATGCATAAACTACATTTTGTTTATCTACTAGATGGATGCAGGTGATGCTTCCATACCTTGTCTGTTGTGAACAGAGCTGTTGTGACCATGAGTGGACAGGTACCTCTTCCAAAGCCTACTTTGAACTCTTCCAGGTCTTCACTCAGAAGCTGAGCTGCTAAACAGACAATAGTAATCATTTCATCTTGTGAAAAGCTGCCAACCTGTCTTCCCAGGAAATATACTGTTTCCAACTGCACAGCAGCTCCAGTTCTTCCACATCCTCACCAGTATCTGTTGTTTCCAGTTTTTCTTTTGATACAGCACCAGTCACAGTGGGTATGAGAGATGGTATGTTCTTGTAGGTTTGATTTATGTTTTCCTAGTATCCAGGAATGTTGAGTAGCTGTCTATGTACTTATTGGTCATTTATAAATCTTCTTTGGAAAAATATCTGTAGCAAGTCCTTTGACTATTTTTAATTGGGTTTGTTTGTTTTGCTTTGTTTTGTGTTAGGAATTCTTTATTATCAGATAAGTGATTTGTGGATTTTCCCCCATTCTGTCAGTTGCCATTTTACTTTGGTGCTATTCTCTTCACACACAGAATTTTCTTATTTTCACAAAGATAAAATCTGTCTATTCTGTTGTGGCCTGTACTTTCTCTTATCTTTTTAATCATGCTTTTTCTGCTTCAGTTTTTAAGCAATGTCCAAGTTCTTTAGGCCTTAAGTTCTGTCCCAGGAAGACTTAAGCACATTCAAAACAATAATAACTTTTTTTCCTGGTATAGGGGATTGAACCCAGAATTTTCATACTGAGCTACATCCTCACCCACCTTTTAAATTTTTTGTAACAGTCTTGTTAAGTTGCTCAGTCTGGCCTTCAACTTTCAATCTTCCTGCCTCAGTTTCCCAGAATTCTGGTAATAGAGCCATGTGCAACCATACCTTCCTTTGAAGAAGAAACTTGAATCTTTTTTCCCCATAGCTGAGGAATGCAACCAGGGCCACATGTAGACAAGTGTTCTACTACTGAAATATGGCCCCAGCATAAGAAGCTTGAACCTTGAGTTCCAGCCTCCTCACCAGACTCCATGCCAGCATGTCCAGATGCCTACCCTGAGCATCTCAAAAACCCAAAAGTATTGAACACTGATATCCTCTTTCCCCCAAGCCTGGTTGTGGAGGCATGCCCATAAATGCCATGTTCAACCACCTGCTCTCCCTCACCCACTTCAACCCCTGTTCATTCAACCTTCTTAGTATCTTTCCTACACTGCCATGTGGTTCCGTCTTATTGCCCCTTCCTTGATTGGGACCAGTATCTTGCCTCATGGAGACTGCCAGGCTAGTTCCTTTCTCTAAACACATCCATTCCAAACTCTTCACACAGCTGCCCCAATGATATTTTTATCCACTATCATCACTCCCTGGGGAAAAACCACTCAGTGGCTTCCTATTGCGTCAAAATCAAGGCAAACCCTCGCAGTTCTCACAGTGCCAACCTCTGTAACTACATCCTTCTAACAAGGCTCCAGGTTCTTCCTCCCCAGCCTTCCCAACTTCCATTCCCTCTACACAGAAACCTATTCTCTTTTCTGCTCAGCTTCAGGTCCCAACACAGTTTTGTCCCTCCCTGTCCCTTTCACTGTTATTCATTAGAGATCATCTTCTCTGCCTCTGGGCCCAACCCAGGCAGATCCTTCAGCATTTGGACCTGTATAATAGAACAATAGCCTATTATCACTTTTCTTGTAAATATATCCTCAACCTGTCCCAGAGAGCTGCGTTGTATGGAACTGTGGGGTGGCTTCTGCTGCCCAGGCCAGGCAGATAGTGGGCAGGGCATATGCATGAATGTTTGTGAGCTTTGTGGAGACTCCCTTCTGGACCATCTGCAGGTTCCACAGCCCAGCGGATGTACTATCTTCCGGGGACCTCTAGGGGTATCTCTTCCCTTGTCCACAGGCAACTGTGAGCCCAACTCCATCCTTTACGTGCCAAGGCCCTCTCTTCCTGCCCTCTTGGTCCCCAGGCAACATTCAGAGTGCTCCATCAGCCACTCCAGGTAGGGCCACACAGTGACAGCTGCATATTCTGTGGTCCTCACCACTGAAGCAGGCCTGGCTTGCCTCAAGTTTCCTAGGCCAGAGTCATCACAGCCACCCTTCACTTGCTTTCTAAGCCCAGTGAGGACCACTTCTCCACATCTCTGACACCTCAGAGCTCTCTGGGATGTCCCACAAAGCCCCCTTGGCAGGCTTCCACAGACCCTCTACCAAGGGAAGGCAGCAGAATTCCTCACACAGCACAGCAACAGCTCTCTACAAGTAAAACTGCTCCCAGGTTCCCTTAGCTCATCCCTGCTCTCTCAGATACCATTTCATTTCTTCATGTGAGTGTGGGGTCTGAGTAACTGATCACATCTTCCTTGTTAACAGTTAGCCCATCATAGACATATGGTTTGGTATTCTGAAATGCTTGATCTTGGTTCTGTTGGTCGAAGTTAGGGCAGGGAGAGTCCATTCTAACTTCCTATAACACCAACTTAGTTGTCTTTCCCCAGCCAGACAAGGGTTTCTCAGACAGTAGGGCAGCAGGTTGTGGTCAGCTCTTTTCCAAATAGCAAATCAGCGGTGCTCCTAGGAGGTAGCAAGGAGCGCTCTTCTGTAAGGCTGTTGTTTCAGGTGTATATGGGCAAGCGCCTCTGCGTGTAACCTGTGAGTAATGGCACACAACTCTCTGACTAGGAAGCACAGTGAACAGAACTGAAAGGAAGCATGATGAAAGAGTCCGCATCTGTTTTCCTCACCATTGCACCCATGGAGCTCGTATAGTGACAGCACATGGTAGGAACTCAAGAATTGTCTATGGGGTATAGGAAAGCAGGAGGCTCCAAGGTTATGATCTCCCACCCTGTGGCACAGTGAGAAAGATTAGGGCTCCTCTTCTATGTGCTGCAGGAATAGACTGTCCCCTCTGGGTGGGCTCTGTTCTAGAAGCGAAGGCTTCGAGTCTGGGGTTCTCAGCCCTTGCATAGTGTCTTTCCCAGCTGCCTGTGCCAGGCCTAGCCTGCCCTGGGATGCACCTGGAGGTGGGGGGCAAGTGGGGCCATGGCCAAGGTTGTTAGAGGCACTTGTGCTTACTGCCATGCCACAGCTGTTGCCAGGTCATGCTGGGGTGAGGCTGGGGTCCAGGCAGCCAGTGGCTCTGAGTGACTGATGCCGGCTCCTATGTCAGAGGGAAGGCACGCAGCCTGGGATCTCAGCCCTTGGCAGGGAGAGAGATGCTCCTGGACAAATGTCAGCTCTCACCCTGGGTCCATGGCTTGGCAGCTCCCCTGTCTGTATGCCAGCGGCTCTTCCACTGTCAGTCCTGACAACCACAAGACTGTGCCCATGCGTCTGGGAGGGGGAGGGAGACAGAGGCCCAAGGCTTCCACAGGGCAAGCAGCAAGGGGGCTGGGGCCAAGGCCAGGCTAGGCCTGTCTATGACTGTGTCTTTAGCCCCTACCCCACACGAGGTGAGATCTTAGAATGTTTGCAGAGGAAGCAGCCTAATCGACCCATTGATTCCCTCTGCTGACTCACCTGGATCCTCCTCTCTGTTTAAACTCATCCTGTCCTTTGAGGTCCCCTGTCCATTTCCTCCCCAGCAGCCCCACCCTCCGCTGTGTCATTCTGGAAGAAGGCCAGACGCACAGCCATTTGAAATTCTCACCAAGAGGAGAGACACACACACACACACATGCACACACGCATGCAGACACAGCACTGATATTGAGAATCACTGTGAGAATCACACCACTGGTGTGGTGGTATGGGCTAACGGAGATGTCTGAAATGCCAGGAATTAATCTCAGGCCTCCTGTCTCGAAACCTCTTGGACTAGAGCCCTCAGGACATTACCAGGGGCAGAGGACTATCAGACAAGGGAGGAAAGGGGTTTTGTTCGGAAATGACATTCAAAGGCATCAGTTGCCAAATACTATCTGGGGGACCCTAGAGGGACCATGGTGCCCAGTGAGAAGCACTGCCCTCTTTGGAGTGTCTCAAACTGGCCCAAGCCAGGCTGAGCCCAGCATATGTAATGACCAGCCCGACAAGCACTTCCTCTCAGGCCAGCTCATGGAGCTGGCATCCTCAGGCAGCTGCCATGCCACCTGCCATTGGAGAGAAAAGCCTCATTACCCTAGCCTTTGTGGGGAGACTGACTGGCTCCGGTTCCAGAAAGGCGTGTAAGGTCACAGCAGAATCTCTTCCCTGGATGTACGTTGACCAGTTGCAATATGTCCTGTCTTTCTGCTTGCCCTGCCCTGTGCTTGTCTCTGACTTGGGTGTATGTTGGAATATTTGGGGTGACTAGCGAGGCACTGAGCTTGCCTCTAAGATTTGTGTTTGGAGCCATCTTGACTTGGAGACCATCTGTCTGCCACTTTCCCTCTCTGGGACACCCCTCCTTCCTGGACTTCTATGTATAAGTCTGTGGGAGTTGCTTTGGGTGGTGGAGGCTGGGGCGGGCTAACCCAAGAGAAAAGGTCAGTTTACCAGAGATAATTTGGCCTCTGTATCCTGTATCAATCCATCACATTTACAGCCCTCACTCCAGACAACAGACAACAAGGAAATGACAAAAGCAATAAGGCCAATAAATAAAGGGTAATGGAATAACAAATATGTGCAGCCCATTCCTGAGCCCAGAGCCAGGAGCAGGGCCAAGATGTTCATCCCTTCGCCTCTGTTTTGACTTCACCTACAGGTCCAATGAGACAGTTAAAACCAGTCAACAGCACCCAGAGTATGCCCAACTGGATTCCAGATACTAGGTCCAAAAATCTTGATGTCATTCTCTCACAGCCCACATTCAATCCAGCAGGATATCCTGTTGGCTCTACTCAAAGTACATTCTAAGTCCACCTTCTCCTTAGCACCTCTACTGCCACCACACGGGCTAGCACCATCCTCTCTCCCCTAGATTCCTGTGGTGGCCTCTTAACCTCCTTGCTCCTGGATTTTGTCAGCATGTCAGGTCATGCCCGCCACAACAGTCCATCAGCTCACCCCACTGCTTTGCTCAGAAGCCTCAGAGAAAACACCCAAGGTGTCACTCAGCCCTCCTTGATGCCCAGTTCCCCACCACATGCCTGAACCCCTGATGGCCCTGTGTCTCCCTGCATTCTGGCCACATAAACTCCTTTCCAGTTCCTAGACAGGCTGAGCACGCTGAGCCTAGGGTCTCAACACCAGCCAAGCCCTCTGCCTGGTATGCTCTTCGCACAGGAGCAGCCAAACTCACTTCCTTTATGTTCCAAGTCTTCTCAAAGATGTCACTTTCGCCATGAGGTCAGCTGTTATGGTTTAGATGTGGCATGCCCCCCAAAAGCTTCATGTGTTCAGAGACAGGCTTTGGAAGGTGACTGGGTCATGAGAAGTTCTGCAGCTGATTGTGCTGTTAGGAGGTGGGGCTTGGCTGGAGGTAAGATGCCGAGGGGTTATCTGGAAGGGTGAATTCTGGGGCCAGACTCTCCTGTCTCTGCTTCCTGTCTGCCTTTCTGTGAGCAGCTCCTTTCTGCTGTGGCCCTCTGCCATGCCACTCGGCCTAGGAGCTGGCTGGCCACAGACTAGAAACGTGAGCTTAACAAATCTCCTCCTCCTTTAAATTGTGGGTGTTGGGCATTTTGTCCCAGCAATGGGAAAGTAGCTTATACCAACAATGATCATCTTAATTTCTTCCCTTTGCTTTCATGTTTAAATCAGGTTTTTATTTTATTTTTTAAACCTCATTTATTTATTTGTGTTATGACCAGCTCAGCCTGCCCTGGGGGTGGGGCTGGAGCAGCATGTGGTGCCAGGGTTTGAGCCGCGGTCCCTGCAGTTGCCTAAACTTTCCCAGGCAGGTGCTTTAGACCACTGAACCATCTCACCAGCCCTTAAATCAGATTTATGAAATATAATTTTATACAATAATATTCCTCCTTCTAAATGCACAGTCTGAAGAGTTGTGACCAGATAACCACTACATTATAAAGATATTGCACATTCCCATCACACCAAGTTCTCGTCTCCCTTGTAGTAGGGAACCTTTTTCCCTACCCAAGCTCTTGGCATGCACCAGTCTGTTTTCTGTTCCTATACACTTGCCTTTTCTGGAGAATTTCTATAAACAGAATAACACTGTGTAGCCTTTTACACCCTGCTGCTTTCACTGAGCCTAGCACACTTGGATCCATGCTGCTGCACAGACCAGTATGTTTCTCCTTCTTGTTGAGAAGTACCAGTATAGGATGTGTCACATTTTGTTCTCCACCCAATAGCTGATGATTATTCGGGTTTTCTATAAATCTTTTGCCTAGGATGAGTAAAGCTGCTATGAATGTGTGTGTGTGTGTGTGTATACAGGTATTTGTATGTTCTTATGTTTCCATCTTTTTGGTAAATATCTAGTAAAAGAATTTCAGGGATATATGAATAGTATACCTTTAAGTTTAATAAGAACTGTCACAATGACCTCCAAAGCGTATGTTTATTTTTTGTTCAAAAATGAGACTTCTTATTGCTCCATACCCATGTCAACATTTGCCATTGTCAGTCTTTGTACTTCTCCTTGTACTAAATTTAGCCATTGGAGTGGGAGTATCTTATAATTTTTATCTGCATTTCCATGATAACTGATAATGCTGAGCATCTTTTTATTCTTTAACCGTCCTTATAGCTAGAGCTCTATACAAATGTTTATTTGCAGTACTGACATCACCACACGAAGGAACAAGACACACTAGACACCTGATGACATTCCGACACTATGCCATGGATTTGGTGTATGATTTGTGGACTCTGACTTCACTGTGTGAGTCTGTGCCTCCTCCTCTGTGAAATGGGGATAAGAGTATGTTCTTGCTAAGGTCATATGAGTACTGTGTAAGTAAGTTGAGAACTTAAAATAGTGTCGGGATATAGTAAGCACTTATAACACATCCAGAATGATGGTGACAATGATGCTGATGGCCTCTAAGGACCTGTATCTGTCATCTCCTTTTTCTCTTCAGAGTCCATTTCCATCTACAAATAATCACATGGTATGGGGATCTGAACAATCTCTGGTTCTCATCTCCACAGCAGCATCCACCTAGTTATTATGTTGTCAACTGACATGCCCTTATGGATCTCTTCTCCAACCTAGTTGTACCCCAGCTGCCACCTGCCATAGGACACTAGAGTTACACACACAAGGCAGCAGGAAATGGTCTAGGGCTCAGCTTCCTGACTACCAGTGGAAGGGGCCATGAACAGCTGGAAGGACTAGGGAAGATGAAGAAGACAGAAGAGTTAGGAAAGCAGGAGATACCAGGAAAGACCAGGAGAAATGAGGGGCCAGGAGCTCTATCCACTAGCCTGCAGCAGCTTACCATGCTCTTCCCAACACCCCAGTACTTCTTCCTGGGCAGCCCCCATGGCTCTGCAGGGGCCAGGTTGCCATCGTTCCACCCTCAGGCTCCTGATTTTTGCAGGAAAGCTGGACCCCCAGAGGAAGTGACTGAATCCCTGCCCCCTCTTATGGGCAGTGGGGTGGGGAGGTGGGCAGGAAGGCTGGGAATCAGCACTCACAGATCTGGGGCTGGTGCCAGGGTGCTGATGAAGTGAGGAGGAGGTGATGAGAGAAGGGTGTGGCAGCTGAGCAGGGCCCAGGCCACCAGCAGGGCAGCCTAGGGAAGAAGGTGGTGCAATTGGGCTGGGCAGCTGAGCAGCTCAAGGCTGTGGAACTGAGGGGCTTTGGGGCCAGGGTCTTGCAAGCTCTGGAAGAGCAGATCAGAGAGACACAAAAGCACCAAAGGCAGGGGTGAGGGCAAGGAAGATGAGAGGACAGGAGAGAGGCTAGGTCAGGGAGACAAAGTGCTGCCCTTCTCACCCTGCCACCCTACATTTCCACTAAACATGCTCTTCACACTCACTGTCACCTCCTTGATTGTGGGCAGCTCTGCCCAGCCTGCCTCACCCCCAGCACCTGCCCTCTAGAACTCTCTTGGCACCCTGGCCACCCCATGCCTCTTCTCCGCTGGGCCAGATACCATCTCATGCTGCCCTCACCACCAACTGCCTCCAGGCCCCTGGCACAAGGCCAATTCCTCGGCTCCTGCACCCCCACTGAGGACTGCTTAGATCTACATAGGACAGAACTATGAGGCCACATTTCTGGCCTGACTACCACTTGACCAAGCACCCTCTCTCTCCTATGGAGACCGTGATGTCTGAAGGGTAAGTATGTGCTGAGCAGTAGGGCCAATGCCCAGCTAGCAAGGCTGACATCAGCAGCCACCCAGAGTGAGTGACAGGAGGCTGCCTCCCTCACTCACCAAGTAAGGCCAGCCCACACTGGGACCAGCCAGGGGATGCAGGCATCCGCTCCTCTGTGGAGCAAACATGTTTTGAGCACCTTGCAGATTCTGGAGCTATTATGAGTAAAAACAGGCAAGGCCCCTATCTGCATGCAGCTCCCAGTCAAGTCAGGGAGACAAGCATTAACCACAGCCTCTATGTACAGGGTCTGCTCCAGTTATAAAGCTGGCATGAGGAAGCACAAAGGGCAACATAACCGTCTGGGACAGGGCCAGGGGAGATTTGTGTGGAAGATGTGAAGTGGCGTTGACTTGAGGTGGGCATTGCTAGGCACAGGTGAGAGCAGGTGCAGAGATCCTGAAGTGGGAGACCTGCAGTCCACTCCTGAAGGGACAGCCCATGAGGAAAGACTTGGAGAGCCAGAGTGATTGTGACCTGGCATGATCCAGAGGCACATGGTATACTTTTCATTGTTTGCAGCTAGAGGTGCAATGGCTAATCAAGTTTGTACTTTAGAAAAATCCTATCACCTGTTCCGAAGGAAAGGTTTGGGGAGACAAGAAAGAGCAAGGGAAACCAGTCAAGTTGCCTCTCTAGGCAGAGATGATGGTGGCTTGGCCTAGGATGGAGACAACAGGAAGTCAGAGAACTGGGAGTTACTTTCTTGTAGGGATCTGTTGGTCGCTCAGTGTGATCCATTGTACCCAGGGAGAGACAATGACAGAAATGAGGAAAAGACAGACAAGAAGATAAGAGCTGGGTCAGGTGTTGGCCCATCTGCCTGGTTGGTGAGAAAATCCCCTGAACCACAATGGGGGTGTTTATTTATACCTTTGCAAAGTTAGTAACATGTGACACAAGGTTGCCTAGTGACTAATAGCTGACAGCCAGTCAAGATGCTAGCTCCCAACACTTTGTTTTCCAGGGGTAAGGCACAATCTCAGCACTGCATGGTCTCACAGCAATGACCTCATGTCCTGCCCAAGTCAGCCTCAGCCACAACAAGGCAGATGCCTGCTGCAAGCCTCAGTCACCATGCTACCCTCCACTGTTTCAGAAGGTCCCTAGCCCAGAGCCTTTAATGTGATCACCAGACTCCAGTCCAACAGGCCTCCTTCATGTTGGACCCAAGCAGTAGCAGTTGGGCAGTGTTTTCTTCCCTCCCCATGGTTCTGGGTTCCTTAATGAGTGGAAGCTGCCATACTCACTCCAGGGACCAACTCTGCATGTAGGGAATCTCACAGACAGAGACTTTGAATCTAGTCTCAGAGCAGTTCATTGAGGGGGGAAACAAGGCTACTTACTCACTTGTCATATAGTTGCATAACTAAGGAAACCATTCAAGTAGCTCCTCATTCTGTTATCTCTTAAATTGTCCCTGCTACCTGTGGACGCAAGAGTGAGCTAAGCCAGAATGTAAGTCCTCCTGGCTGGTTCCCAGAATGCCGAAGGCTCCTTGGAGTCAAACCTTTAACGCAGCCTGTCCCTACCTCCACACAGGCTTTGGCCTGAGTGCTGTCAGGCAGGAAGAAGGAATGCTTCCAGGTGGAAATCTTCCAAATACATCCTCCCCAGTCACCTTGTCACCAGATTGTTCTAAGCAAAACTTTCTCATAAATTATCTTTGCCTTTGGCTGTTCACACACAAAGGTCACATAGTTGTCTGCCTTTGATAGCACACACATAGCTGGGGAGATGGTTTCAGAGGTTCCCACAACTGAAATGTCCATAGGAATTCTGACCAAGAAAGGGGAGATGAGGTCGTGATGAAAAGGGGACAAGAGGCAGTAAAGACCCAGAGAGCTAGAGAAGGCATATTGATGTAGGCCATCTTATTCCTATTTATCCTCCTCCCAACCCTAAGCTACATTTTTTTCAGTGGTCCCTCCATCGCTGCATTTACAATGAAAACAATACACCCGTGTCAAATCTTGGTTTCTAAATGCCACTCATCACTCTTTGGTAAAATGGTTAACACAGAGCTAAAGCAGAGAAAATACCACATGAGCCTGTAATATTCTGTTGTGCCATAAAGTGTTAAAGGACTGGTGGAGATGTGTCATAAGACACCAAAGCCTGCATAAATGGATTGACTAGTAAAGTCAGAAAAAATAACAGAGTAGAAAATCATCAGTGTTTGAAAACTAATGGGTATTAATCACAAAGAGAAAATAGTAACTCTGCAATGTGGGACTTGACAGATACCACCAAAATCAAAGGCAATACTGCTAGGAATGGAGAAATATCATCTGCCTTCCGATGGCACACACGCCTTGCAGCGGTCTTGCCAAAACCGCATAGCCTGCAACTGTAACGAAGAGATGCTAAGCAATACCTAGTAGCATCATTCTCTAAAATAACAACCTTCCATGCCTCAAATAGCGTCAAGTTCAAGAAAACACAGAATGGCTGGCAAAGGGCCAGATTGAAGGCTAACAGTATCTGACAAATACAATAGGTGTTCCAGGAACCAGAGGGGAAAAAAGACACAAAGAAAACAAGACTGAGACAACTAAATGTGAATATGAACTATGGGGTGGGAAACAGTGTTAGATCAATGTCAGATTTTCTGATCGTGAAAATCATACTGTGTTTCTGTAGGAAGATATCTTTGCCTTTACCAACAGATGATATAGAGTATTTAAGAATAAAAAATATATAATATACAACTGTATGAGGAAAAGTCCCGAAGGCCACAGAGATGGGCATGCAATGGACACACTTAGCACTGAGAAAAAAAATGTGTGCACATGTATATATTTGTATGCATACTCTACTTAGTGTATGTGTAATACAGACCATATTAGACACATGCATGTATTTGAGGAATGAAGAGAAGATAAGCTCAATGAGCAAGATAAAAACAATGGGTGAACTAACATAGAAAAGTGTATGAGAATTTCCTGCAACTTTTCTGGAAGGCTGACACTCCATTAAAATAAAATTTATGAAAATACTAATAGTAACAGTTGTATGGTGCTTACTATATCAAGTACAGGTCCAAAGCTTTACACGGTTTTTTGTTGTTGTTGTTGTTGGTTTTGGTGGTACCAGGGATTGAACTCAGGACTTTGTGCTTGCCAGGGAAGCATGTATTCCACTGAGCTATCTCCCTGGCCCCACATTTTAATTCATTTGGAATTTACAACAATTCTGCTATGTTAAGGTAGATGGCATTATTTCTCATCTACATCAACTTATTTGTTTCCCATATGGAAAAATCAGGTGCACAGCAGCTAAGTCCTCCTGGCTGGTTCCCAGAATGCTGAGGGCTCCTTGGAGTCAAACCTTCAACATAGCCTGTCCCTTTTTGCTCAGGCTTCCCTACCCAGCAAGGTGGCAGAACTAGGATTTGACCCAAGGTCAATGTATCTGGCACCAAAATCTGTGTCTTAGCCAGAACACTGTGTTGCCTTGTGAGTTGTGCATAAGTTGAGAGTAGAACCTAAGGACAGAAGCAACAGAGAAAGATAAACACTTGTGCAACACCCATGCACTCACACAGACACACGCGCACACACACACTTGAGCTGCCTGGTATAGAATGGCTACAGCCTGCAAATCAGAATAAGCTTCAGTTCTGAAGGCAGCAGAGAGCCTTTCAGATTGGAAAAGGGCCTCAACAGACCTTGAGCCTGGAGGGCTTTTTTTGGCCTTGGGCTCCAACTTATTTGTCTTCCCTCTTCCTTCCCCAGAGTTTCAAGTTTCTGGTTTTCTTTCAGACTTCCCCTACCTACCCCTATGATCATAAAGCCAGATAAAAGGGGGGTATTTTGCCTTTGGTGAACAATGCCTTGGGTTCTGGGGAAGTATGGGTCTATGCAGGGCAGTGGCCCACAAGCCAAGCTATGGATGGAATGCAGATGGCCGTGAGAACTCTGGGACCGGCCCTACAGCGCACTTGTGAGAAGAAGCACCAGGTAGGCCAGCCCAGCAGCTGCTATCACTGCAGCAATGGGTTTGGGGTGGCCACAGGTAGCCTTCTTCCTTGGTACTCTGTCAGAAAGCCCTGGAGACTGTGCTCCCCACCTGGCTTTATGGAGCAGCAACTAAGTCTCAAAGCCAAGGCAGTGTCAGGGACAAAGCCTGGTGCACTGAGTCGATCTGGTCTGGCAGAGAAACAGGGTGAGGGGAAGACGCTGACGTCTGAATTCAGAAGTGGAGTGAACCCCCGATACCACCCTCCCTGCTGAAGGACCTGTCACAAGGCGACTGCAGCTTACATTCGCTTATCAGTGCTGGGGTGTGGAGAGGGTGTCTCGGACAAGAGATAGGGCCAGGACATGGCTGTCCACACCGGCCCTGCTCTGCATCCCTCATTCACACCTCCTCAGAGGCCCTTGGCCACTCACCCCTGCAGCCTCCAGCCCGCCCTGCTGCACCTCCTCTGCAAGCTGCCTTTCTCCAAGGAAAGCACTTCCCTCTACAAACAGCACACCAAGTGGAGTGAGCCCTTGGAGACTGCCTAGGCTAGCCTCTCATTTAACAGGCAGGGAAACTGAGGAGAAAAATGGTGCCACTTAGCTAAAACCATGTCAAAGGACACATAAGAGCTAGAGCAAGAAGACGGTCCTCGAGGTACACATAGAGCACATAAAGGTCTGCACCACTGTTTGGGAATAAGAAGAGGCTTCAAAGCCCCACTGATGTGTACCTCCAATGTGCATTGATGTGTACCTCCAAAGCATATCAGTCCATTCAGATTTCAGCCTCATGTAGAGGCCACGCTGTGTCAGGTTACCCTGGGCTCCACTCTGCTGGGATAAGAACCCCCAAGCCAGTGCTCTTTCATCTCTGCTCCAGGTCAGGTCTCCATCACCTGTTTCTCTGTGGCATGGTGGGCAAAGGGTCCAAGCATCTCCCAGAAGCACTAGGGAGGATGAGGCAGTGGGCACAGACACGCGTACCTCTAGGAAGTCAGCAGGGCACAGCAGGGTAAGATGAGCAAATGCATAAGCGACTTAATTATAAATTAAGAGGAACTGAACTTCAGAGACTAAAGGTAAATATTGGATTGGGAGCCGGAAAACTTTCTTATGTCTCTGGAGCTGAAATGTCTTATATGTGAAATGGAACAAGCAGCACCTATGCTGATGGTGCACTGGGCACACTCTGCTGGGAAAGTGCTCAGTAAAGTTCTAATGCAGTTGGGGCCGGCGAGATGGTTCAGTGGTCTAAAGCGCCTGCTTAGGAGGGCTCAGGCAACTGCGGGGACTGCAGTTCAATCCCCGGCACCACATGCTGCGCCAGCGCCACCACCAGGGCAGGCTGAGCCAGCCACAAAATGAATAAATGAAGAAACAAACAAACACAACAAGCAAACAAATAAATAAATAAAATTTAAAAAAAAAAAAAAGTTCTACTGCAGCTAAACAGTTGGGGCGATACATCCCATGGAGACTTAAGATTTGGGAAGAGACTGAACTGACCCCACCTAGTCCACAGCTAACACCACCCTAAGGTCAGGATCTGTCCTCCACCCTCTTGGCACAGCACGACCTTCACATCAGTTGGTTCTTGTTCTCAGGACACACAGTAACTGGCTACCACTGACTAAGAGCTCACCAAACTACATTATGTTGTGTGACCAATCCTCACATATCCTGCAGGTCGTTCTCAACGTGGGCATGAGAGCTCCAGTCAGAGGTTGAAGCTGGCCAAGGTTAACCCACCAGAGAGTGAGAGGCAGAAAGGCAGAGTCACCCACATAGCAGAGCTCAGTGCTAGCCCACTTGTCCTGCGCCATGCCCTGCTCACCTCCCTGTCTGGAGACTCACAGGTGAACTGCTGTGGAGACCAGTTCTGTACTGCAATTAATATATCTTTATTTTAAAGAAACAAAATAAACTTAACTGAAATCATCAGAGCATATTACCACTAGAAACTTGTTAGGTGAGCAGGTGATGTGCGTTGGCAATAAAAATCTTTTTTTTTTTTCTTACCAAAGAGATCTTCCTTGGCTCGGTCTCATTCTCAATGTTTTTAACACATTGAAACCCTGTTTATCTGCTCTGCAATCTCAAAGCTGGGAGGCATAGCTAACATATCAGATGGCCTAATCAGAACTGTCAAGAATGGGAACTTGTTTGAAGATGGGTTGAAACTATAAGAGGAAATCTTAACAGTTGGGCATATGTAAAATCCCACATTTGTATTCCAAAAACTGATTGTGTACATGCATTATGGGAAATTGATCTGACAGCAGATCATGAGGGAAAAACCTGTGACAGCTGGAATGAGCTTCACATGAAGCAATAGCACAGAGAAGGGTGAGTGTCCCCAACCAAGGCCAGTCCCCACCTCAGTCCAGCAGCACTGACACCTGTCCTGAATGCTTTGCCTCGCTGTGAGTGCTGCATCATGAGAGTATGGAACATGACAGAAAAGGGTCTGAAGCCCACCAGCACTTGAATGAGAAATGAGCCACCCCTATACCTTTGAGTTTTATTGCAAAAGGCAGGCACTAGCCTTTGATGGAGAGGAGTCCTGTCTAACCCAGAGTGGAGTTGGCTTGATACTGATAAAGGAGTGACACGCAAGACTGCTGCTTAACTTTATGAAGTGCTACTCTCTTTTCTCATTGCCAAGACAAAATATCTGACACTCAAACTTAAAGGAGGAAAGCTTTATTTCGCTCACAGTTTGTGAAGGTTTCAATTCACAGTTGGCTGGCTCCAAGGCAGGACAGCAAGGTAGATGGGCCTGCCATGGGAGAAACGGCCTGAGGTGGGCAGAAGGCAGGAAGGTAGCAAAGCTGCAGCAGTCTACCTCGAGCTTTTATCTCCTCCAGGCTACACCCCCATTGGGTGGCACCCTCTGACACACCTTCCCATTATCCACTCCTGAAACCCTGCCTAGATGGTCAGTGGACTGGGTTAGTAACCACACTCCCTAGATGCAGCCACCTGAGAAGCCCCACCTATGACAATATGAGACGCTGGAGGGACATCTAGATACAATCCATATTAAGAAATCTGGGTACCTGGGACCTAAAGGGATGGGACAAAGTTTTCCTGTACAGCTACTCAGGAGCTCAAAAACCCATCTGACAGGGAAGACCCTTCTAAGAACTGTGTTTCAGGATAGAATGGAGGCAGAGTAGGGAACACTCTGGTTTGACACCCTGGTTGTACACTAGAATCATCCATCAGCTTTCTTGTTTAAAAGAATCTAGCCTCAGATCAGATCTACTGAATCAGTACCTCATGAGTATGGCTGGAGTCTGTATTTCCCAGGTGTTCTTCTAGATTGAGA
>PVKN010003535.1:0-36823 GCA_004027915.1 Capromys pilorides
GAGGTATGATTTCAAAAAGTAAATAAACTATTATAGTTTTGTAAATACTGAATTTTTTCATTCTAATTGTTTTTTAATTTACTAACTTTAAAAGTCTTTATTGCTAATTTTTAACATTATCTGGATTCCCATGTCAATAATCAGTGAAAATCATTTGATTCTTTTGAAATTATTATTTTTCCTTCCACTTTATGGTGGAACTAACCAAAAAGTTAAAATTTCAGCCAAACAATTAGTTTGGCTGGTGTTTTAGTCACTATTCTGTCGTTGCTGGGTCAAATACCCTCCACACAAGCTTAAGGGAGAAAAAGTTTATTTAGCTCACAGTTCCTGGAGGTTTCAAGACACTGCCCTGCTTTATAGGGACTGGAGGAGGGGCTGGGGCACTGTCATGTCCAGGATAATCTGCTCCATACCTCCGCACAAAACCGCCACTGTCGGGGGGTGGGGGGGGTGGGGGGGGGATACACACTCTGACAGCGTGTGCTGTCAGTTTTAATGGTGAGCACCTCTCTTGGCCTCACCCCTTCAAATTCTATCCCTCGAGCCTCGTGCTAGACAGCCCCACCCCTCAAGCCTCGCACTTGACAGCCCCATGAATTACATGAGGCTTTGGGGGAACAGCTAGATACAAACCACAACATTCTGCCCCTGGACCCCCAAACACTCATTTACATCCCTTTCTGCAAAAGTCAGTTTAGTCCATCTCTAAGAGTTACCAAAGTCCCAACAGTTTCAGCATTGCTGAAAAGTCTAAGTCCCAAGTTTCCTCCAAGATCAAAGGCAAACTCTCAACTGTGAGCACCTGCACAAATGAAAAATTACATACATTGAGCATTCAAAAGCGGAAGATAAACATTGCCCTTTCAAAAGGTATACACAGGAGGACTAAAATCACTGGGGCCAAAACAAGTCCAAAATTCAGCAGGGCAAACATTAAGTCCTATAGTTCCATGTGGAACATCCAAAGCAATCTGTGGCAAATTGCAAGCTCCATGTGGCTCCACCCCTATGACACTCTCGGTGGTAGCTCCCATAGTTTCTCTCTTAGGCCAGCTATGCTCCCTCTGTGCAGTTATCCTTTGATGATCCACATTCCTGGATTTTCCAAACTTCTGGGGTTTTCACAGAGTAGGCTTCCCACTCACAGCTTCACACATTGCCCTCTCCGGAGCACACTGCCTGGCCTCCCAGGCCTTCTTCTGAAATCGAGGTGGAAGCCCTCTTAACCTCAGAATTGCTGCATTTTTCATGCACCCAAAACCAGCGCCACATGGATGATGCCAAGATCTGCTGCCAGCTGGAGCAGTAGCCAGGCTTCCTTCTCTTTTAGCTGTAGGGGTCAAGTGCCTGGATGTCCAAGCACTCTGGCCCTGATTCTGAGCAGCAAATTCTCTATGCTGGTGCCATTCTGTAGTCCTCTGTGGCTGCTGCCTCCATTCTGAAACATGGGGCTCTGTGGCTTTCTCCTCAAAGCAAAGGCCCTCGCCCTTGCTATTCTGAGGCTGTGAAGGGCAAGAACCTGCTACCTCCTGTGATGCCCTCAGGACATCTTTTCTGTTCTCCTGTTCCTTCTGGGCAGTGGAGATCTCAGCTCCATCTTTGCAGCCCACAGCCTTCCTAGAGCTTTCTTTCTGGCCAAATTCACAACATTTTAAATCATTCTGCTGGGCTCTTTGCTCTTCATTCTCACCATAAATCTGACTAAGAGCCCCAGGCAATAACCATGCCACTGCCCCAATATTCGACTGCTTTGAAATTTCCTTTGAAAGATTCATTAGTCCTTCATGTTTAATTTCAGTATCAGGCAAAGTCTCGGGACATGGGCCAAATTCTGCCAAAGTTTGGGCCAAGCCAAAACACAAATGATCTGGAGTCCAACAGCCAATGCAGTCCTTCTTCCCAGCAGAAACCTCCCCAGTTTGGTCTTTACAGGTTGGCTTTCTATCCATCTTCTGGTCTGAGCTCTGACCAGAACCTCCCCTACAGAAGTGCCAAAACCGTTCCAGCGCTTTACTCATAGGCAACATCGCCAAACCTTTCCTATTTCTTCCCATACACCATTCCCAAAAGCTTGTTATCCACGTGGTCAGGTATAGCCACAGCAATGACCCCACTCCCCTAATACCAAGTTCTGTTTTAGTCACTATTCTGCCATTGCTGGGACAAATAACCACCACACAAACTTAGGGGAGGAAAGGTTTATTTAGCTCACAGTTCCTGGAGGTTTCAAGATGCTACCCTGCTTTGTAGGGACTGGAGGAGGGACTGGGGTGTTGCTGTGTCCAGGAGGATTTGCTCCATTCCTCTGCGCAAAACCGCTGCCTGCAGCGGGGGGGGGGGGGGGGGGGGGGGGGGGCGCACTCTGACAGCATGTGATGTCAGTTTTAATGGTTAGCGCCTCCTTTGGCCATGCCCCCTCAAGCCCCGCCCCTTAAGCCTCGTGCTTGATAGCCCCGACCCTCCAGCCTCGTGCTTGGCAGCCCCATGAATTACATGAGGCTTTGCGGGGACAACTACATACAAACCACAACAGCTGGGATGCTCTGTATACTTCAGTGTACTATTGGTAAAGACTTAGCTGCCCATACAAATAAGAAGTCATCAAGTACTTAGAAAGCAAAATGAATGCACTCATAAATAAAGCCTGCTAGTGGCTATCCATGGGATAACTTCTGTGTAAGATTTTTACATTGGAGACAGGACACACGTAGGCACACATGTGTGCTCACGCTTGTGTGCATATGTGCATGCTGTTTGCTTAATTCCTTGCTCCTCACAATGTAGCCTCCCAACCAGCAAGATCAGCCTCACTATGGGACCTGTTAGAATAAAAACCTCAGAGGGCTGGGGATGTAGCTCAGCAGTATAAATGCCTGTCTGGCAAGCACAAGGTGCAGAGTTTTATCCCTGGTACTGAAAACAAAACAAAAACCAACCCTTAGGCCCCACCCCAATTTACCAAACAGCAATATGCATTTTAACAAGATGCCCATATGATTTGTATGCACATTAAAATCACAGAAGCACTGGCTTATGCTTATCCTTAATTTCTGGCTTGCCCAGAGCTCCTATTTTGATATTCAATGCAAAGCAAACTCTTTTACTCAGAGAGAAAAGGGACAGAGACTCATCCAGATAATTCCATCCGAAGGAACAAAGAAGCATCAAAGCAACTCCAAGACCGAGTTGTTTAGTGTCTGCACTGAGTATGAGGAGTTCTTTGGTTTTCATGTTTATACTCCACCACTAATGAGACTCAGCCATCCACTTAGTCCTTGTTTCTTTAATTCCTTTAATTTTCTTTTGTTTCTCCCTTCATGGTTATTGATTGGCTCTTTCTATAACTTCTTGGTGAAATTTTATAAAGAGATTGTGTGGTTTGCTAATTATTCATTTTAACTCTATTAAGCAGAAGTGTTTCATCACCAACTTGTATATTATGTGCCCTTGGATTATTGGGAGTCCATCACTGGGGTCCTTATCTTTCATCACTACGAGTGATGTGATCCCCCTTAGCAGGCTCCACAGGTGTGGGTGGCTTAATTGTTCTTATACTGATCTTTTCATACTTAGAGACATCCATGTAGCCCACAAAATCTATTTCTGCAAATGGGACTGAATTTGTTGAGCCATTCACAAACCCTTCCAAATACACTTTCATGTGTGACTGATAAAGACCTACCTTCCCCTATGAATAAGAAGACCCTGAATACTCAAAAAGTATAGCCATTGTATCAAAGACATAGTCCAACACCAAGGGCTTATTTTAGTTCTGGACTCTGATCTCTCTATATCAGCATCTAGGGGTCATTTTGGACATTTCAAACACAATGGCAGTGACTATTTACCGAATATCAGCCAACCATTAGGTGATAGGATAGGATACCTGCTCCTTTCCTTGAAGAACTAACCATATACTTAGAAAATACTCGACCTACAGTAAAAGGAAAAGTAATTATAGATTGCAAGGGCTGGGGAGAGAGCTATGTGGCACAAGTTCCTGCCTGGCAAGTGCAAGGTCATGAGTTCAAACACTGGTCCCACAAAAAGAATAAAAAGAATTATAGATTGCAGAGGATTTTATCTAGGCTTGATGAGAGAGGACAGACAAAGAATTTTGATGAGAGAGTGTATTTATCCTAACATTATAATGCTCACAAATAAACTGGCAAAAAAACACATCCATTGAAATTTGGTTTTACTCACCCATTCATTCAAAAAGTATTATTAAGCATTCAGCATCACTCAATCCTCAGGAAACTGAAAGGCAGATATTATTATCCCCATTTATAGATAAAGCGAGTAAAGACTAAGGGACTGGGAATGTGGCTGAGTGGTATGATTCTTGCCTTATAAGCACAAATCCCTGGGTTCAATTCCCTGCAGAGAGAGAGAGAGAGAGAGACAGACAGACAGAGAGAGAGAGAGAGAGAGAGAGAGAGAGAGAGAGAGAACCAGAAAAGTTCAATAACTTGCTCAAACTGAAACTGGAAAGAAGAACCTCAGGTGTGTCAAACTGAAACAAAATATCTACCATTATTCTCATCAGTGTTCCACGAAGTGAGCAGAAGAAAGTGGCTGGGATTTACAAAATAATGAAAGAAATAATGGCTAAAACTATCCCACATTTATCAAAAGACATGAAACTACAGATTCAAGATGACAGAATAGCAAATCAGACAAAGCAATCCACAGCATGACAGGTAATTGTGAATTTTCTGAAAACTAAAGACAAAGAAAAAAATGTCTTGAAAGCAATCAAAGAGAAGACTTTCATTATCTGCAGTTCTCATGACAACACTTGCTCATTAGGGACCATAGAGGACTGACAGGGGGGACACATTTTCCAAGTGCCGAAAGAGAAGAACAATCAACCCAGAATTCTATACTCAGTGACATCACCTTGAAGGAAAATTGAGAGACTAAGTATAGTTGAAGGAATTTTTCTAAACAGAAAGGAATTGAAAAATGAAGAATCTTGGAACATCAAGAATGCAGCAAGAGGACCAGTGGGATAGCTCAATGGACTAGGCACCTGCTTAGGCAGGCGCAAGTACTGGGGTTCTATCCCCTACACCACATGCCAGGCCAGCTCCACCCCTGGACATGCTGAGCAGGCCACTACCAGGTGTGGTGGTGCACACCTGCAATCCCAGTGCTGGGGAGGCTGAAAACAGGAGGATCACTATGAGTCTGAGCTGCACAGTGAGACCCTATACCACATACATTGAGAGAGAGAGAGAAAAAAAGAATGATGAAAGAACATTAATGAGATAAATACAATAGAGTTTTTTCTGTTGAATTTCTAAACTATGTTTGACAGTTGAAACAAAAATTGTAATACTATCTAATCTGATTCTCAAAGTTCATAGAGGAAATACTTGAGAAAAGTATATCATAAGTGAAGTAGAAAAATGTGACATAAGGGAGATTAAACTTCTGCATTCACTCAAGCTGTGATATTGTTGATACCAATAGACTGCTATATGTCATACTGATCTAATATAATGCCTGCAGTGACCACCACCATCTGTGCCAAAAGATATACCCCACCAAAATAAACCAAGCTGAATTCTTAAAAATGTTTAGTCACCTAAAAGAAAGTAAGAAATAGAAACAGAAGCCAAAAATGGTAAGGAATAAAAAGATATATCTGAGTCATGAAAAATAAAAAATGACATTAAACATAAATAATATAAATCTAGTGTGAAACACAGAATGACAGAGTAGATATTTGTAATGACCCAACTATATGTTATCTGTAAGAAACTC
This sequence comes from Capromys pilorides, assembly GCA_004027915.1. Lineage (NCBI taxonomy): Eukaryota > Metazoa > Chordata > Mammalia > Rodentia > Capromyidae > Capromys > Capromys pilorides. The sequence goes on from PVKN010003535.1 coordinate 5,776, forward strand.
ACTTCAAACATAATGATAAAGATAATTTGAAACACAAATATGGAAAGAGATAAACCATGCAAACATTAATCCAAAAAAGTAAAATTAGCTACACTAATATCAAATAAAGTGGACTTCCAAACAAAGAAAATTTCCACACAGCACACATAGTAATGAAAGGGTCTTTCCAGCAGAAATTTGTAGAGATCCTAACTATTCATGCACCAAAGAACAGAGCAGAAAAGTATGAAGCAAAAAATTGATATAACTACAGGAGAAACAGGTACACAGCTATAGCTGAAGATTTCAACGCCCTTTCACAATAATTGGTAGAACAAGAGGACAGAATACCAGTAAAGGTACAGAAGAACTCAGTAACATATTAACTAACAAGATCTAGTCAGCATTTATAAAACTCTCCTCCCAGCAGAAGAATACACATTCACTGAAAGCTCCCATAGAACATATATCAAGAAATAGATTCTATCTTGGGCCATAAAGTAAACCTCAATTCAAAACAATTTCATTCAAACAGAATGTATTCTCTGAGTATAAGGGAATCAAATTTGCATTCAGTGCCTGAAAGATAATGGGAAAACTGCCAAATATTTGAAATTTAGCACAATTCTAAACAATCGACAGTAGGCTAAGAGGGAAGTCCCACTGGCAATCAAAAAACAGGGAGGACAAAAAAATGAAAGTGCAATATATCGGGATCTGTGGGGTACAGCTAAAGTAAAGTTGAGGGTGAAATGACGGTGTTAAGTGTTTGTGTTAGAAAAGAACAAAGGTCTTCAATCAACCATATAACCTCTGACATCAAGAACCTGGGAAGAGAAGAGTGAAACAAATTCAAAGCAAGCAGACAAATTTGATTTTTGAAAAGATCAATAAAATTGACAAACTTCTAGGAAGGCTAACAAAATACAAAGAAAAAAAAAAGATATTCAGGCTGGGGAGATAGCTCAGCAGTCTAAGTTTTGGCTTGGTAAGTATAAAGATCTGAGTTCAGTCCCCAGTACCACATTCTATGCCACTCGGAAACCCCAAGCATGCCATGCCAGCCACCAAGGACGGGGTGTGGTGGTGCACACTGGTAATCCCAGCACTGAGGAGACAGAGATAGGAGGATCACTACATGTCTGAGCTGCATAGCAAGCCTCTATACCAAATAAATAAATAAATAAATACATACATACATACATACATACATACATAAATTATTTTAAAGGTATTCATATTAGATATGAAACAAAAGTTGTCACTGCAGCCTCTGCCTACATTAAGGCTGATAAACGAAAACCATGAACAATTCTACGCACTAAATTTCCTAACTTAGATGCAATGGATCAAAGTTAATATCACCAATAAGGAGGCAAACAGATAAAATGTGTCTCTCAGTATAATGCATCAATGACATCATATCATTTTTGTGAAATCCTAACAAAATTTTCTAACTTCAATCTAATCTGGAGGAAATGTCAGGCAAACCCAAATGGAGAGATATTATATAAAAAATTCTCCTTGTTCTCCAAAAATATCATATAAGAAAAATATAGAAAGGTTATGCAGGTTGATACTAAAGAAATATGGTACCTACAACAAGACTCTGGATTAGTTACTGAAAAAAATATCATGTACAGCCTTTAGGTTAGACTATAACATTGATTGCATAGTGTTCACTCGTGATTTTTTCATTATATTGTAGTTAAGACACTGCACAGTATATTGGAAGAAAGGACCTTCATTCTCTGCAAATAACATCCTAGGGGCTCAGGAAACAAAATTGAAATATGGCAATAACAAATGCAAAGTAAATATAGTAAATCAGAACCACAGGCAAATCTAGCTGGTATGTGTACATAAGTTCTATACATCTTTCTTAGAACTTTTCAGCAATTTTTAAATCGTTTCAAAATAAAAAGTTACCAAGCCCTACAGTGTGGGTATGGGCATGGCCCTATGCCTGTCACCTAGCAAATACTCAATAAATGATGGAGAACAAGTGCGAGCTGAGAGGAGACTTCAGGCAGAACTATGTTTCGGTCTGTAAGAAATCAGTTGCTTAAAAGCAACCACTCTCTTCTAAATGGACTTGGGAAGAAAGTCTGAGTGGCCCCTCTTCGTTATGTAAGTGTCAGGTAATTCAGTGCCTTTTGTCAAAAAAGGCAGAAGCAATGTGATAACTTGGTGGCCTGATAAAGGTAAGCCTTCTTCTTACAAAATGTAGAGTTGTTGGCAGGAGGACCAAGGGAATCTAGAGGCTAAAAGCAGCACCCCTCACCCAACCTAGACCTCTGATATGATCTGGAAACATGAATTTCAGCTTCAAGGTATGTAGCCATTCCTTGTGTAATGACCAAGTCCACTCCTGCAACTAGATTATTAAATAAATGGGTCACCAAAGGAGAATTGTGCACAACATATACATTCCACTGTTCAGAGCAAAGAAATGGTCAAAGGAAACTCCAACTTGATGACTTTGGTTTTATTTGCATAACATTTGCATGCAATACTATAATGTGTAACATAACATAAAACTACTGTACTGTACTATACAGTACAGCCAGCAAAAATTACAGTACTGTACTGTAGAAGAAACCACCATAAAGCCACACTGTGGCTCATACTCCTGCATTATAAATCTAAACACAAGTCATAAGTCATAGCTGCAGGCCATAAATGCAGCTTTTTGAAAGACCAGAAGTTATTAGATAGTGTAGTGGTTGATACATTGTATCAACTTGGCTGAATCTGCTCCACACAGTTCTGGGCTGTGGAGGGCCTGCCCTGGGACATGATTGGTTTTACCCTAGGGTGAGATGGGGCTGCCCCAGAGTGACTCAGCATAAAAAGTGTATATAAAGGAGTTGAGGAAGACTTCAAGGTTGCCCCACTTTCTTGGAGAAGTCCAGGTCTTCATAGCGTCACTTCGCAGCCACGCCACTTTGGAGGAGCTCTGATATTCATGGTGGAGCACTGGTCTTTGCAGTCAGCATAGAAGGAAGAGAGAGGCTTGATGGACATTGTGGCTCTTGTTCCTCTTCCCCTCTTTATTATCTCCTGCCACCATGAACTACCATCATTTGCCTTGGAGCCAGTGAAACATGAACCGAAACTTCTTAAATAAACCTTTCCTTCCTTAATTTGGGGTGTCAGGTATTTTGTCCCAGTAACAAGTAAAAAATAAGACAGATAGGTAAGTCACTAGATTGGCAACATCTGTAATTTCAAGGCCCAAAATGGAACAAACTCACCCAAACTCAAACATGAGGGTGGCAAGGGCCAATCAGATAGCTCAGCAGACTGCTTAGACAGGTTCAGGGACCAGGGTTCGATCCCTGGCATGCCGTTCCAGCCCCGCTCCTGGGAGACTGAAAACAGGAGAATCATTACAAATTTGATCCATATGGTGAGACCCTGTAGACCCTGCACTAAAATACATTTAAAAAAAAAAAAAAATAGAATGAGGAGGCAAGACAGTTTTTCCACATCAGGGCTTCAGTACCACAGTGACATGAAGAAGACCAGAGCTGAATGTAACAGTGATAAGAGAGGCCTCCCCTTATTTCCTTCGGCCTGGGATCTTGCCATGAAGGATAAAGGCCCTCAGAGCATTTCAGGTCACCAGTCTTGACTGGCAGCATCTGTGTGGCAGAGTCTGCTAGTGACTAATCAGCCTCCTTGGTTCTTTCTGAAGGGACTCTGGAAGCAGCACAAACTCCACGAGACTACACAAATTTCTGGGTTCTGGCATACAGCCAGAAGGGAAACACTTGGTTATCATTAATCTGGGAAGGACAAAGCTAAGGATTGATTTAAATCCTGGGGAGATATGGTCTTACTTGGGCTCCACAGATCAAGCAATAGTTCTTACTGTCATCATCAATATTCTGTTACTTCTGCATATCAAGGACCACACTTTCTCTAGACTGAAATTCATGTACTCTTTCAGTCATTCAATAATTTTTTCTCTAATGTCTTCTATAGAGAGGTTATAATGTTGACACCAAGGTTATAGTTTTGGAGAAAAGCAAAAGCTCTTTTATCTCAAAAAGTCTGTATGCTAATGAGTCAACCCCCCAATTTTTTAAAAGCATGTATCTTTAATATATTGGGTAGATGAACCCACTGATGAGTTTATAATTGATTTGTGTTAGGAAGTGGGGTCTGATTGGAAGAAGTAGGTCACAGAGGTGTAGCCTGGAAGGGCTCATCTTGTCTCCACTCCTTTCTTCTCTCTGCTTCTCACTGACTGCCATGAGCTGCTTCTCCTCAGCCAGACCCCTCTGCCTCACCACCCTGCCCTGGAACCAGCCAACTACGAGCAGAAACCTCTACAGACTATGAGCCACAATAATCCTTTCCTCCTTCAAGTTATGCATGTCAGGCACTGTGTCTCTGCACAATGTGAGAGTAGCTGAGAAAGCCCTCAAGCTGAATCTCACTTGCTCGTAGCAGGAAGCCTGAGGCAAGGGAAGAGTGAGTATCATGGGACTAAGACAACCGGGCACCCACAGCAACTGCTAAACCGAGTTTCTTACTCTTGTTTTTAAGTGATAAGCAATTCTAGTTTCTCCCCCTCCTCCTCTTCTTCTTCCTCTTCCTCCTCTTATTCCTTTTCTACCTACCCCAGCAGCTACTTTCCTTGAGGTTGGTTTCACTCAGAGCAGCACTTAGGTCTTCATGAGTCAACAGCAACAGGGTCACCTGTGCAATTCAGCCTTCATCATTTTTAAACTCAGCAGTGCTATAAGCAAGCTTTTGTCCTCCCAAAATCTTCAACTAGGGACCATTGTACAACCTTCAATAGTTGCCCATACATAGGGCTATGGAGACAGAATAAGCTGATTTGAAAGGCTAAAGTTGGATTTCTACTCCAGAGCCCTAGAGGCTTGAGTTATAATTCCATAATAACAACGCAGGTAAGGTGGGAAAACAAAACATCTAGAAAGAAGTATAGATTACAGAGATCTTCTCTAAATCACATATCATTTCTGTACAATCAATAAGAAAGTGACAGACAACAGAAAATTAAACAAAAAGAGGGGAGTTTTGGCTTTTAAAAAATTTTATTTTCAGTACATTTAATTTACTCATAAAACCATTCTAAAAATGTAGTTTTCCCTTTTTAACAAAGTGTAACAAAACATAAAAAACTCCAAAACAGAATACTTGACATTTACAATTCAAAATCAAATTAGTAGAATATTAAATACCTAAAAAATTATATCCTTTAAAAGTATTTATAAAGTCACATGCAACTTTGTAGAAATGACAAAAGAGTGGCTCAAAAATGGGAGCCATTTATTCCTAAAAATAAATAGCCATGGTATTCCTAAACAAGGAAAGTATCTCTGATAGAAGCCAAGAAGTGTTGCCATCTTGGTACCAGCTCCTAAAGAGTCGGCAGGAGGCCCTATTAGAGTGGAGTGGGGATGCTGCTCACCCAGGCAGCAGGGCAGTTCCTGGGGCCCTGGCCTCCACCAGCACAGCCTATGTTTCTAGAACACTGCAAGTGTGTGGCAAGATGCTTGAGACCAGCGTTCTGAGGCCCCATGGCCTCAGGGTCACCTGACTTGTTTTTTGGGAGTCCTACCCTTGGGAAAGACACAGCCCGCTCTACTCAGTTCCCTATCCTTAGCATAAGGTTTAGCAAGGAATGTCCCTTACAATTTTAAAACTCGGCAGGTGATGCTACTGGGATATAAACTGGCAAGGCATCAAACAAGACACCTGGAAGCAGAGTAAGAGTCAGGAGGGTAGAAGAGGGTGTGACCCAGATCCTGCTGAGCAGGCCTGGGGAATTCCTTGGAGTAAGTGATGTCCAGGCCAAGGTGCGACCCCTGTGGCTGAGATATGCACAGCACACAGGGGTGGGAACTAAGTGTACTTGTGCTAAAGAACCTAGACACCTACCCAGAGAATTACAACACAGACCCTACTGACTGCTGCACTGGCAAGCTGACTTTGGAATCCTGGTTGGTTTCCTACCCACATACAATGAAAAAGTTTCAAATGAGCACTGGAGAGAGGTTTAAATGGTCAAATGGTCATTAAACCTATGAGCAGGTGCTCAACTTTATTAGTCATTAGGGAAAACTACAGTACGATACCACAACACGATCAAAGGAAGGCAAAGTCACCAAATTCTAGCAATGATGCTGAGCAGTTGGACTCTTACACATAGTTGTTGACAGTGATGTTAAAACAGTTTGAAGAGCTGTTTTGTAGTAGCTACAAATATGAGGCCCTTAACCCATGGCCCAACTAACCCATTCCTTAATATATAAGCAGGGGGAATACAAACATATGCTCACCAAGCTATATATAAAAATGTAGCAGCTTTATTCATAGAACCAAAACCTGGAAACAACTCAAGATTCCATCAAAGGCAGAATGGACTAGCAAACCATGGTATGGTCATGAAGTGAAATACTCTTGAGCAATAAAAAGAATGAGCTACAACAACACACATGAAATCAGACTTACAATATTGAAAAAAAGTACTAAATGTTAAAAAGGCAATACATTGAATGATTCTATTTACATGGATTTCAAAAACAGACCAAATTAGTAATATATGTAATTAGAAATCAGGAGAGTGGTTATCCTTAAAAAATAGTGACTAAGAAGAGGGTCTTGACTGGAGAGAAGTCATTTGAAATGCTCATTGTATTGTTTCTCTAAGGGGGTGCTGGTTACATGGGTAACTCACATTTGGGAAAATTCATCCATTTAGTTGGTTTTTATAAATGCATGATATATAGCCATGTCTGAGTATCCGCAGGATTTGGTTCCAGGATCCCTTGTAGATATCAAGGGATGCTCAAGTTCCTTATGTAAAATGGTGTAAGATGAGCACATAGCCTATAATATATCCTGTATATTTTAAGTCCTCATTAGATTGCTTATAATACCTAATACAAGAGAAATGCTCTGCAAATAACTATTTTGTACTGTTTAGGGCAATGATGACAAGACTAAAATTTGTGTATGCTCAATATAGATGTAATGTTAAAAGTAATCCTAATCCATGTTTTGTTGAACTTGTAGAGATAGGATACATGGATACAGAGAGCCAACTGCAGTTCCACAACAAAAATCTGATGAGGGGGCTTATGTGTTAACTCAGTTGTTTAAGTGCCTGCTTGGGCAAACCCAGTCATATGCAGAGGACCACGGTTCAATCCCCAGCTCCACATGCCTGACCAGATCCACCCTTAAGGCAGCTTGAGCCAGCCAAAAAAAATGCTTCTCAACTTTAATAGGGCCAACCAAAAAGCTCAAAAGATTAAAAACCTGCTTAGGCAGATGCAGGGATAGGGGGTTCGAACCTCAGCCTGGCATGCAGCCCTGCGCCCAGGGCATGCTGTGAGGATGACTGAGACTGGGCATGGTGGAGCGCATCTGTAATCCCAGCTCATGGGAGGCTGGACACAGGCAGATCGCTAGGAGTCTAATCTATGTAGTGAGACCCTGTAGACCCTATAGACCCTGTCCTAAAATACAAATAAAATAAAATAAAAATAAAAATAATGAAAAAAATCCATCCATTAATAGAAGAGACAGAACTTTATCTCCTAACCAAAAGTTTTCCACCAAATTCTTCAATATACCTTGAGGTCTCAACCCAAGCTACTTACTTGTGAGTTTTATGTGGGAGACTGAAGTCCCATCATCTCTATCACGCAGTCCCCTCTCTGACCCAGATCCCATTTGGATCAGCCCTTTCTACTCTCCCTGCTTTGTGGGAGGCGGCCACCAGGATTTCAGCCTCCTTTTCACCAGCTCCTTCTCCTTTGGTATTTTCTTGGGCCAAATGTTCTTTGAATCTCTGGCCAGACTTGCTGAGCTCTTTCCAACTCCTGTTTAATTCCTTCAATGGGTAAAGCATTCCAGATTCAGGGTGAACAGATGGATGCTTGAGAAATGAATGCACACAATCATTATGGGCACTTGGCACTCACTGCAAGGTCAGATGCAGAAGAGCTTAGAATTCAGGCCGTGGAACCTCCCTGAGGACACAGCACAGCACATTTGGAGTCACGTGTCCCCAGGGCTCCGGCTATGAGTGTGTCGCACCTAGGGACCCACCTGTGCTTTGCTAGTCTCCCTCAGGCAATGGCATGTATTTCTAGAGCAATAGTTAAAACTAGAACTGCAGATCAGACTCATGGTCACAGTGGAAGTCACTGCACGGCCAGAGCGAGGTGGACAGTCTAAGCACTGATCAGGGTCCACCAGGGCTCCACATACTGAATCAAGATTTAGTCTGTTATCATTAACCCAAGTTTCCCTCACTGGGAAGCAGATCAAGCACTGTGTCAGGACAAAGGTATGCAGATGCCCTAGCAAAATATGCCCTAGCAGCCACTCCGACTCCGAATGAGAAAACATGTGGGTTTTGGCTAATGGAAACAGCTCTTTCACCCAAGCTCCAAACCTCTTCATAGTAAATTTTCAAAACAAGGCTCTTAGCAGGAGTCAGTGCCTAACAAGCATCAGGGTTGCTCCAAGTTCATTTCAGTCTTTCTCCTCCTTACTAAAGAGCTCACACTGAGGATCCCTGCTCCCTAGGATCTAACCCTGACCTTGACCTCAGACCTCCCTCCAAGTCCAGCTCTTCAGCCATGGTGCACCCTGGCCTCTCCCCATAGGCACAGTGAGCCCCAATCACCTTGCCATGCTCGGATCTTCTGAAACCCTAACCCCGCTGGCCCTCAGGTCTGATCACCCAAGTGCACACAAGCAGACAAGGATCTGGGGGACATGATGGCAAGAACACCTATGGAGGCACTGGATTTGACAAAGTGGACAATACTTGGGTGTGGGAACAAGCTCCCTGCCACTGAGGACACTTGGAGCCCTGCCCTGGAGAGGAATCCTAGGAGCCCATGCAGAGCACATGCCAGAGTCCTCTTGGCCAAGAGCAAGGAGGGGACACATGCACACACGGGGTCATGATCATCCCACTCAGTGCTCAAGCAGGCCTCATTAGCTCTTGGGCACTTTTTTTCACTTTTAATTGGCACATGATGACTATATGTTTATGGGGAGTAATGTGATATTTTGCTACATGCCTACACTGTGTAAATCAAGTTGGTGTGATCAGCACTGCTTGATTGCTCTGTACACAGGCCACATTTCTCTCCAGCCTGAATGAAGCCTCAGACAGCGTCCAAATGGTTCCCTGTAAATGGTGTAGGAGTACAGAGGTAAACCAGGGAGTAGGTAGGCCACCCACAGCATCTGCGACAGTCTTCATAAACGATACCCCAAAGTGCATGGCTTCAGTGTTCTCAGAAGACCTAACAAGGATTTGGTCACACACAGAGCTACGCAATGAAGACAGAAAGAAGACTCAGAGCCAGACACGGTGGGACACACATATAACCCCAGCACCCTGAGAAGTGGAGTCCCCTGGGTGTTCTTACAAAGGTCACATAGCCACAGGCTCTATCAGATGACCCAAGGTGTACAAGCTAAGACAAATGGGCACCATAGGGGGCCAAGCACAGGAAGGCCAGTGAGGGCCTGAAGCAGGGCACAGGATCTGGACCTGTAGTGGGGGGGGGGGGGGTGGTCACCAAGTGAATGTGTGGGTGGGGCATCAGGATGCCCCCTTCAGGGGCAGAGAAGCTGGCACATCTCCACCTGCGCCAGCTGTCTGGGCAAAGGCTGTTTCTGGGTGCTTTGGACTGCTGTACTCAGGGTATCCCTCCTTTGGGCAGATTCTTCCCTGAGGTAGAGAGCCAGGGTGGCTGAGGACCCCCTGTGGATGTTCACTGGAAAGAGGAAGGGACCACCCCAGCAGGAAGGGATGGCCTGGGAGACTCTTGTTTCCTCCTAACAGGAGCATGCTCACAAACCTAAATGCTCATGCCACTGTCCTGCTCCACAGGCTTCAGTGAACCTTATTGTCGTAGGCAGCTGAGTTGGATAAAAATATTATAGGCAGTCAGACAGGTCCAGGCCCTCAAGGACGACATGGAAGACAAGGTGACTTTCCAACTAGAGATAGACACTCCCCCACCACGGGCCAGATCTTAAGACAAGAGTAAACAGAAGCAACTACATATTTCCCTAAGGGTGGGCATCAGGGATTGATATGTTAAATAAGTATCAATCACCTGGAAAGAATCACGAGCCCAAGCTCAGTAGGTGATACTCTTGCCCACTTGCTACGTGGCTTGCCTTCCCATTGGATCCTGATCTTAATCAATATTACCTGAGCAATGGTGCTTGTGATCTCATTGGTTGACCATAGTCTTTGTCCCACCTTGTACCCACCTAAGCGAGTTCCCATGTCTTCTCTATAAAAGTCCCTGGAAGTGACAGCTTCTGAGGGGACACCCACTTGGGACGCCCCTCTTGTCCCTCTCTTGGACAGGAGCTTTCTTTCTCTCCATAAATCTATTCTGCTCATAACCTCCATTTGTTCCTAAAATTCATTCGTTGGTTTTAGAGAACACGAACTCTTCAGGTTGGGGATCATTTTCCCCTGCATCACTATGACTAATTTCATCAAATCAGACTTCCCAAATCCCTGCCGCACCAGCTCTGCCTGATACCCCTTCACCTTCTAATTCATATGTAGCTATAAGCACAACTGAAAGCACAGTGAATGGGATGGACACCGGTGCTCTCGGTCCCCTGCATGGAGGGGCAGCCTCGCATATCAGGTTGTTGCTTGCACAGTTTAGGATTTGCCTGGCCAGCACTAGGCACAGCCCCTGCTGCACCCTTGCACCCACCTGCTCAGCCCACTCCTTTGACTGATCACTACTGAGTCCCAGTGCCAACCGGACCCACAAACCCTTCTCTGTCACCTCCCCTCTCCATGCAGTGACTCTTGTCCCTTAGGAACTTCTGGAATCCAAATTATTGTCCTAGAGCCAGATTATGCTATAAAGTGCTAGACAAAAACAACATATACATGCAAGTCCGCCACAGAACTGCTTGGGGGCTCAGCACTTGGTGCCCCCTCTGCCAGAGCCAGGGAGGCTGGTTGGAGGGGTGTTCAGAGCAGGTTAATGGAGTCTGCAGCATGGAACACTAGGCAGAGTAATCTAGTATTTTCTTTTTTCTTTCTGGTTCAGCAACAGTGGTACAAACAAGTCAGAGCCATCCATAAATCACTGTTAAGGGAAGAGCTTCTTTAAGTAGGGCTTGTGCCAGGCACCAAACCAGTGCGCTGAGGCAGAGCATAAATTACTAGACAGATCACCTGGCTTCCATCTGTCCTCAGGCTCCCATCCTGCCCCTGGCAGCCATTCCCACTGCTGCATTCTGCTAGGTGCCTTTGCTCTGTGTCTGCAGCCACTCTGCTCACAGTCCACTGGCATCCAACACTCCCTCCCCGGAATCCACACACAAGAGAGAGGGCCCAGGGTCCAGCCATCCAAACTGACACTGGTGATGCCTTATCCACAGCCTCCTCCACACTCAGCTGCTGGCACCACCTCTCTGCACACTGAAATCTGCTTTGCTGCTAAGTCAGGCTGGGAGTGACTAATGTACCCCCACCCCTGAACTGTTCCAAACTGATGGGTCAATGCACAGTCCTGTGACTTTCATGACAGGGCTGGCTTTGAGGCCCAAATGGGACTGATGACACATCCTGCATGGGCTGATTCCCCTCCCTAGCTCAATCCCACTCCCTGTGATCACCTCCCAAGTAAGGTGTTGCACTAACACCTGTCCACATGCCTGCATCTTAGGAAACCCAGTTTAAGACAAGAGTGGACCTGACCTGCCTCACCTCTCACAGTGTCTAGCCCTGAACATGTTGTCTGCCTCCCAAATAGGGGTCCATCAGACAAGCTGAGCCTCAGACAGCTTGTTAAATTTGCATACCATAGGAAAACAACTAAGAATCATTTGATATTGTGATCACGAACATTATGTTCTGAAAATTAAAAGCCATATATAACACAGGAATTGCTTCTTGAGAGTTTTTTTAAGTTAGAAATCTGTTAATCTGATTTGATCTGGTTGAACAGCCAATGAATTGGGATTTATCCCACTTCACAGAAGAGATTGAGATTCAGAGGATGTAAGGACCTTGCTCAAGATCCCAGAGAATATAAGTGGTAGATCCAGAACTTAAATCCTACTTGACCCCAGACTGTTCTTCAGCCCCTACAAAACCAGTACAAAAAAAGTATTATTTTCACATCAGATGTTGTCTATATCTTGAAATTTATAGAGAATTGTCCTTCCCTACTTTTCCATCTCAGGAATTCCTGTTGTGGGGAATTGCTCTGTAGGGAACCACTCAGACTGATTCCAATTTCAAGGGCATCTAAGGACACCTGAGGATGTAACCCTGCATGCCTAATGCAGGCACACAGCAAGGTACAGTTATATAGTCATGCCTTGAAGCATGTGTGCATGGGTTACAGCACTACTTAAGAATGTAAACATGAGATAACAACCTGTGTAAGAATGATACAGTAAAGCAGCAGGCAGTTCTTGCGCTCTTGCTCTGGCTCTCCGCTCTGCTCCATGCTGCCTGCTGTTGTTGCTGAAGTCTTGTACGCAAGAGTTCTTTAACCCTGAGGCTTCACCTGCAAAAATCTCCCTGGGGCCCCCTGAGCAAGCCAGCATCCTTCCACACTCAGCTCATGCTTGAATTTACCATGGAAGCATTTTCTGTACCCTTCCAACACAAGGCTGGGTTAAAATGTTCAGGGACCCTACAGGTTTGGGTTTTTTTTCATACTAGGAGTCAAATTCACATCCTCATGCTTGCCAAGTAGGCACTGTGCCTCTAAGCTATATCCCTAGACCACCATCTTTAATCCTTAAAGGTGCTGCAGATGCCAATTCTTCTGAAACACTTCCTCATCCGGCTCTTGTTGAGAATTATCCAGCCTCTAAGAAGCTCTCCCCTTTTTCCCAGCATTAAGATACAGGGAGTTATAAATTCTGCTATGTGGAAAGTTAGGGAGTGATACCATCCATGTGTTTCTCCTTCCATCCTTTCCTGGAGATGCAACATCCTAGTCACAACAGTGATGTGTTAGTCGCAAGCCCCTGAACATGTGACAGGTTGATGGGAGAGATATGTGAGGGTGAGATGGTCCTCTGGACCATCTTAGCAGAGCCAGTGTTTCCAGAACTGGAAGAATGGCAGAAGCACAACTCCTTTTTGAAGCTTGCACAAGCTTTTCAAGCACAGTGTAGATGTTTCTCTGGTGAATACTGAATTGGAAGACTACACAACAGGAAGGAAAGAATGAGATCAAATGTCCCATATCAGGGGCCAGCGAGATAGCTCAGCAGTCAGAGGTGCTTGCTTAGGTAAGCTTAGGGAACTGCAGGGACCGTGGTTCAATCCCTGACACCACGTGCTGTGCCAGCTCCACCCCCAGGACAGGCGGAGCCAACCATAACAGAAAGAAAGAAAGAAAGAAAGAAAGAAAGAAAGAAAGAAAGAAAGAAAGAGTTTAAGTGTTTAAATGTCCCATATCGAGGGCTGGCCAAGCAACTCAGTGGATTAAAGCACCTGCAAGCAGGTTGAGGGTCCAGGAGTTTGATTCCTGGGCCTGTCATGTGGACCCCAACCCCAGGGAGAGCAGAGATGGCAATTGAGACTGGGCATGGTGACATGCACCTATAATCCCAGCTCGTGGGAGGCTGTAAACAGGTGGATCACTATGAGCCCAATATAGTAGTGAGATCCTGAACACCCTGTAAACCCCTCCCTAAAATACAAATTAAATAAGTAAGTAGATAGATAAAAAATATAAATGTCCTATATCTATGCCACCTGATGAACTTGCAGTTAGTGTGACTATTGTCTTTCCACGGTTCATAATGACTTTTTATTCAGATTAAAATCAAGTCAAATCCAGGGGCAAGAATATCTCCTTATGAGGGTTGGCAAGATAGCTCAGTAGACAAAGCACTTGCTTCAGTAAGTGCAGGGGCCAGGGTTCAATCCCTGACACTGCATGCCACGCCACCCCCACCCCAGGTGGGGGTGCACCTCCAGGTGCACTGAGCCAACAACGGAGTTCAGGTGTGGTGGCATAAACCTGTAATCCTAGCACTACGGAGGCAGAAAACAGGAGGATCACTATGAGTCTGAGCTGCATAATGAGACACTGAACAACAACAACAAAAAACTTTTAAAAAAGAATATCTCTTTATAATCCTAGCACAAACAAGTATCTCTAAGTGAAAAGCCAAAAAAAATCTCCTTATCAAGAAGAAAAAGGCACAGAAAAGTCACGCTTTAATTCATAAGCCATGAGAGAAGAGCCCTAAAATCAAGCAATGAGCCCTGTGGTCTGGGCCAGGATGGCTGACACCATTCCTTAGTTTCTGACATGACACTTTCTTGGGTATCAGCATCACCTTCCTGACAGGGGTTTCCCTGTTCATCATTATCGCCTCTGTGAGCTGCAGTGTTGACTAAGACCAACACCATCACCCATGCCATAGGTCATCCCTCTCACTCTACTCAGCACTAAAGTTTGGCCCAATGTCACTTGGATATCTGGACATTATCATTCCCTAACTTCTTCTAACTGTAGCAGAGTTTACAGTTTATGGCTCCTTGTAGCTTAATGCTGGGGAGAAAGAGAGAGCTTCTTAGAGACCAGTCACCTCTACAAGAAATCCTTCCAGCCTACCTTTTCAGACACAGCAGGTCACTTCAGAATAGCATGGTCCTAAGGGTATGGGTATTTGAGCATCTGTTTCTCCCACCAAGCTGTAAGCTTGTCAGGCACTGAGTTGATCTTCATTCTTTGCCTCCCTATCTCCAGCAAATGCATAGAATACAGTAGGTTTCCAATATTCCTTTACAGATAAAATATTGATTCAATGAGAAGACATTGCAGTAGTATGTACCTTAGTCCCACCACTGGCTGCCAATTGCCCTGTGAGCATGACTCTAAGCAAACTCATCCTTTCAACCACCCCCCCCCCCACTCCTCTACCGCTGTGGTCCTCAAACTACTGCATCTATGTCCTCTTTTCTGTGTCTTCCCACCTCCCAGGGAGTAGTCAGTGAAAGACATGACATCATCTGGACTTTTAGAGGATAAGAAACATCCTCCAAGGTATTTGAGAATAAATCCCAATGATACTTGCGAGAAGACTGGATATAGAAGATGAAAACAAAAGAAGAGCCAGTGCCTAGCAGGTGCTACTAACACTGACCGACAGGATAGCCAAAGGAGACCTGAGTGCAGGAGGGCGGAGTTCACATGAGCACAGCTTCACTTTAGGAGGCAAGCAGCATTCAGGGGGAGAGACCTAACATCTGTGAAATGAGCCCAGCCATGAACAGTGGTCCATCCAGAGCTGTGTCTGGAACTCTTGATGCCAACCACATCGAGATGAGCGCTGTGGGCTTGGCACTCATAAGGACAATTCTACTCAGACGAACAGGACTCTTCTGCTCATACAAGATGCTAAAGACAATGGAGTATGCAGAGGCAAGGCCCAGGAGCAGGTGATGAGGGTGCTATTCTATACAAGGGGGAATGGCATGGGGTGAGGATCTCAGGAGTAAGATACCTCCTGAAAGACTGAAGTTAAGGGAAAAATCAGTACTACTGATTCAACTTTATGAAAATGTTATTTTATTTATCATGGATCTTTATATTAATTTTCCTTGTTTTAAATATTTTATTAAAATTCTATTTATATTAAGGGAGAGGATAGAATATAGCTGTCTACCAACACTGTTCTCCTGGGGAGACCTGAGACAGCTGAGCCCAAGCCCTGGGCCAACCTTCTTGGCTTTGAAGCCTGGCTTGGGCATCTCTTGGGCATGCAACTTAGGGCAGGTCCCCTTACAGCCTACACAAAGGAGGCTCACCTGAAAAATAATGCCTTCCTGGTAAACCTGCCACAGTGCCTGACACAGATAGGTGGTTTCTGCAGGCTTATCCCCATCCTTATGCACAGGGGGCAATGAAGAGGAGATCTAAAGAGCGTGAGCACAGAGCAAAGGGAAAAAGACAGTCCAGCTGGGCTTCAGGCTCCTCTTCACATCCAGCAGGCAGGCTCAGTTGCTCCTCTACCCTTCTCCCAGGATCAAGCCACAGTCCCTTTGGCCAGCACCTGGGTAATAACACACAGAGCCACTCAGCCTGACTCCCTGAGAGAGCAGAGGAGAGGCCCCTGGGGGAGGGCCCCCTGCCATGGCTTCCACTCCCTGCCACCCCACTCTTTTCAGAAGCCTGTAACTCTGTAGCATGTTGGTCCCTGGTGGAAAATGTCCATGTTTGGTGTCCACTCAAAGGAGAATCTCTATGGAAAGTTTGAGAAAGATTCCCTCTGGCTGGGAATGTGAAAGAGCCTGTGCCTTTCCCATTTGAAGAAAAAAAAAAAAAAAAACCAAGAACATACTTGAGACGTAGTTATTTTTGTCTCAGATTCAAAAGGAGCTGAGTTGGACAGTGCTGAGTTGGCCTGGATGCCTTCCCATCACTTCGTTGGTAAAGGCAGAGGGGACCAGCCACTTGGAGGTGATGGGTGATGCCAACCCTGAATGTTCACGTTTCTCCTTGATCATGTTTGTGTTCTTTACTATTTTACTAGATACAGTGTACAAGTAATAAAATGTACAATTCTTAAAAGTCTCATGTCCATTTGAAACAAATATTTAAGTGTGGAAAAGAAATTATAACAATATTTGGAGGAAAAATTAGTGAGCTTATTACAGACCCAAGTACAAAGTCTTATAAAATAAGTTAAAAATCCAGAAGCCATAAAGAAAATCATTAATTCACACAACTACATAAAAATCAAAATCTTTCAAGGGGTGAAAAGCATATTAAGAAAGCCAAAAGATGATGGGCATGGTGGCACATGTCTATATAGTATCAGCACTTGGGAGGCTGAGGTAGGAGGACTGCAGCAAGTTCAAGACTAGCTTAGTCTATGTAGTGAACTCAAGGGCAGCCAGTACTACAAAACGAAACCCGGTCTCAAAAAAAATTTTTAAAGTTAGACAAAAAGAGAAACATACACACACACACACACACACACACACACACACACACACACACATATATATATATATATATATATATATATATATATATATATATATCAAAGGGCTAATTCTCCAAATTCACAAAGTTAAAAAAAGGTATATAAATCACAAAGTGCCTACCAGTGTCACAGAAGAAAATGGGGCTGCCGGGAGAATAAGGACCAGCTGACAAGAGAAAAAATGCAAATACCCAACAAACATTAAAAAGTTCCAGGCTGGCCAAATAGCTCAGCAGATTAAAACACCTGCAAGGAGGTTCAGGGTCCATGGGTTTGATCCCTGGGCCTGCAGTGCTGGCCTTGCCCCTGAGGTGCACTGAGACAGCAATTGACACTGGGCGTGGTGGCGCACAGCTGTAATGCCAGCTCTTGGGAGGCTGTAAGCAGGTGGATCACTATGAGTCCAATCTAGTAGTGAGACCCTGAACACCCTATAGCTTCCTTCCCTAAAAATTACAGAAAAAAAGTTCACCTTAATCACAAATAAGCAGATGCAAGCTAAAACAGTAAAATATAGTTTAAAAACTGTACTTTCAAGAATATACACATTTAGCTTTGCACAGTGACAGTATCATAGCCAATGAGGTTTATCTGAGGTGCAATTATTGCTAAAAGAATATAGGCATTTAGGGCCAGCGATATAGCTCAGCAAACTAAGCACCTGCTTAGGCAAGCGCAAGGACTAGGGTTCTATCCCCAGTACCACATGCCGAGCTGGACCCCACCCCTGGAGGCGCACTGAGCTGGCAGCTGAATCCATGTGCGGTGGTGCATGCCTGTAATTCCAGCGCTGGGGAGGTTGAAAACAGGAGGATCGCTGTGAGTCTGAGTAGCATAGTGAGACACTGTACCAACTGCATAAAAAACAAAAGAACATACACATTTCGAGGGGCCACTGTGATGGTAGCCCAGGGAAGAGAACAGGCACACAGGTCCATTGTTAGCAGGTGTGTGCCTTGATTGAATCCTGGAGAAAGAACTAAATTTTACAGCCTCATTAAATTTTGCAATTCATGCAACATTTTATCTTGCAGTTCCATGATTAGCGATTAAACTCCAAATAAAGTGAAAGAGGTGTCTGATATGTATATATTCCAAACATTCACTACAACTCCACTTCGTAGGTGCAAAACACTAGAATCAATCTCAATTTCAACCAATAAGAAAGTGCACTATGAATTGTGGTATATCAACCGACATGCAACACTATATCCCTGTTAGAAGAATTAGGTGAACATGAGTTTAATCATGTGAGTAAATCTCCAAAATGTGTTATGTGAAGAATAAAATTTGGCATGCAGTGAGTAAGCCTCATTATAAATATAAAGCCTGACAGTAGGACAAGAAAATTCATTTTTACCTACAAATACTCAAACACCTAAGTAAAAGTGGCTTAAACAATAAGGCATTTAATTACGTCATGTAACAAGAAACTTGAAGATTAGAAACCCAGAGTTGACAGCAAAGTTATCAAGGACTTGCCTTTATGCTCCTCTGTCCTTGAGATATTTGATATCTTACTGTCACTTCCATCACAAGATGCCTGTCTCTGTTCTTGGCACCATACCCACATCGAGGGCAAAAAGAAGGTGGAATGCACTAAGTGCTTTTCTCGTGCTCTCTTCATTGGCCAGAACTGTATTACATGACTGAATCCATCTTCCATCTCCATTCAATTGCAAGGATTTCTGGGAAAGTATGTAGTGGCAAAAGAAAGAAAGAAAGAAAGAAAGAAAGAAAGAAAGAAAGAAAGAAAGAAAGAAAGAAAGAAAGAAAGAAAGAAAGAAAGAGAAACACACTGCCATGACTAGCTTAGCCAATCACAACTTCTGAAGATGGGCACATTGCCACTCTAACCCTCAAGTGAGGTTATCTGGATGGTAACCCATATTTTGTTAGAATAACAATAAATTAATTTTAGACTAATTATTAAACTGTTTTAAATGAATGGGTGAATGGATCATCAAACATCCTAGAGGTATGGTCATCTGGTTGGCTTTATTAAAGAGGCAAAGAGATGACAGCTCATGTTAGCAACCCCAGGTAAGACAACTTATAGGATCTATCATGAGAGAAGGTGAAACAGCGATTCTCACAAGGATACACAGTCTGCATTAAGCTCTCAGATTATTTCCCATGGGCTACAAACAGGACTTAGAATTTACCAAAACAAGAATGCTCTTGTTTTGAGCATGTAAGTTAGGTTCAAGTCTCTTTCTTCAAGGGCCTGGGAACTCCTTATAGGGTGCAGATATGCTGCTTTAGCCATAGTGCTAAAAGGCTCAGATGTGTCCTGTTTACCCCAAGTTTCAAGTACTTGGAACAGGGCAGGCAGCATCCAGTTCATGGCAGCAGAACAGCAACAATCGCGACAGAGGCAACAGACCAACCAGGGTGCAGAGAGCAACGACAGGAGTCTGTCTCTCTGTCTCTCTTTGTATTACATTCAGGCTCTCTGCCTCAACCTATCTACCTTAGGCCACACCCATAATCCCAGAAGGACTCAGACCCATAATCCCATCCATACTAAAACACATAATTCAGTGCATCAAGAGTCAAGTAATCCCAGCAGTACTCAGACCTACAGTCCCACAGTACTTGAGAAAGGAGTGATCACACAAAATCACCCCGGATCAGAGCTGCACCTGGATTCTTGTTGAATTCTCATGCTTTCTAACAAGCATCTTCATCTTAATGGAGTTGCTATAATTTGGACCTGGAATGTTCCCCCAAGACTAAAATGCTTAAAGGCGTGGTCTCCAGCCTGCTGAACTACTTAAGAGGCAGGGTTTGGGGAAAGTCTATGTCTTAGTTACTTTTTACTCATTGCTGGGACAAATACCTGACACTCAAAATGAAGGAAGGAAAGGTTTATGTAACTCACAGTTACTGGAGGTTTCAGTCCATATTCGGTTGGCCCAAGGCTGAGTGGAACAGGGCAGAAAGCATCCAGTTCATGGCAGCAGAACAGCAACAATCGCAACAGAGGCAACAGACCAACCAGGGCACAGAGAGCAACAACAGGAGTTTGTCTCTCTGTCTCTCGTTATATTACATTCAGGCTCTCTACCTCAACCTATCTACCTTAGGTCACACCCACAATCTCATCCGTACTAAAACACATAGTCCCAGTGGATCATGACTCAAGTCTCAAACTCTCAAAGTCCCTGCCCCAAGATTGCATGAGGCTTTAGGGGGACAACTAGACATAAACCATAACAGTCTGCCTTTGGAAATGTGCTATTCAAGCAGATTGTGAAAACTTGCTCTTTTCTTTCTGGTTCTTTCTCACTTCCAGCGCCAAGCTGAGGCTGGCTACTCTGTGTGCTCCCCTCCATGACAGGCTGCCTCACCACAGCTCCCAAAGCAGTAGACCAACCAGTCATGAACTGAATCCCCCAAAAATGGGGGCCAACCTAAGTCTTTCCTCTTTTAAACTTGACTATTCCCAGCATTTAGTTGCAGTAATGAAAGCTAACTGACACAAGAGGGATTCAGTTCCCTTACTTGCAAAATGGGACAATGGCTCCACAAATTCACATCCCTCCTAAGTTCTTAAGGCACTGGTTCCAAGCACAGACTCTCCTTGACTACAGCACCTGTGAGAACTACTTTTACAAATTGTAGGGACTCAAAATGCCCAGAATCAAATCCCAGCTCCCTCACTGCAAGATCTGTGACTTTGAACTAGTATTTTGGTATTATTTTCTTTCTTTAAAAAGAAAACAAACTTTATTTATTTATGTTATGGTCAGCTCAGCCTGCCCTGGGGGTGGGGCTGGCACAGCATGTGGTGCTGCAGATCGAACCACAGTCCCTATGGTTGCCTAAGCAGGTGCTATAGTCTGCTAAACTATCTTTCTGGCCCCACAATGTGGTTTTCTTGTTTCGTTTTTAACATATTTTTAATTTAATGATACAGGGTCTCACTATGTGGCTTGGACTTGTAGAGATCCTCCTGCTTTCAGCCTCCCCAGTGCTGGGATTATAGGCATGTGCCACCACATCTGGTCTAAGTGCACTGCAGGGCAAGCCCAGGGGGTGGAGCTGGCACATTCCCGTGCTTGCCTAAGCAGGTATTTAGTCCACTGGGCTATCTCACCCACCCTTAAACTTCTTATTCAATCCCTTTGAATTCATTTATTCTTCTGAATGACACAAATAATATTTCACAGGAAAGGAGCCTCCTCTTCTCTTTGAAGTTCCTCTTTCTACTTCTTCCACCATCTTTTCTGGTTCTCTCCCAAGCCTTCCTTTTATGGAATTTTCTCATTCTCCCTTATGGAATTTTCTTCTCCAACTACCCTTTGAATGCCAATATTTTCAGCATCTAAAAAGATGCTCATCTCACTCGAAGCAAAAGGAATGCAAATTACAACAGAGATAAATCATTTTTCACTCTTCAGATTAGCAAAGCACAAGGAGCTTGGCAAGTCTTTGAGCAATGAAGCAGAAACAGGCACTCTCTGTGCTGTATAAGTGTACTTGATTTTAAAAAATAAAAAACCTTTTGAAGGTTTGGGACAATTTGGCACAATCAAAATTTTAAAAGCACATGAAGATTTACTCCAGCAACTCAATCTAAGACTTTGTCCTACAGATAAAGCCCACTAAACATCTACCCAATGTCTATTATCTCCTTTACTGCAGAATCTGACTTTATCTAGCAGAAGCAATGTGCCAAACTAACAGCCATCTCTTAGCCTTTCTCCAGATAGGAACAGTTGCTTGACACAGGTCTGATAAAGTATAAGCAAAAAATTATTTGGAAGCTGTCTTAGTTACTTTTCTCATTGCTGAGACAAAATACCTGACACCCAAATTTTAAAGGAGCAAAGGTTTATTTAGCTCACAGCCCGCAGAGGTTTCAGTCCATAGTCCATGCTGAGTGGCATGGCAGATAGACATCACAGAGGAGAAACAGTTCATGGTAGGCAGAAGGCAGCAAAGCAAGCAAGGGAGGAACCACAGCTCTTTCTATCCCTTATAACTTAGCCAGGCTACTAGGGCAGGGAACATTCACACCCTTAATCCTAGTGCCCTGGAGCCTAGCATTGCACCATGAACCAATTATACACTCTAGATCCAGCCACCTGTGAAAAGCTTCACCTGTGACCACACAGGGCTTTGGGAGGATATCCACACACAAGCTGTGACAGAAGCTTTTGGGAAGTTTTTATAAGATATATCTCATTGGGTAATGCAATCTCCTCCCCTCCACTTCCTATCTGGAATGCAGATGTGGTTGCTGCATATGATGAAGCTATTTTGTCACCATGATAAATAAGGCATGAAAAACAATAATGGAACACTATTGGACCACTAAATTAGTGCCAGCATTTGCCTACCCCGCTTTTCTCCTTACATGAGAAAAAATAAGACTCTATTTTAGTTTAAATCATTATTGTTTAATTATGCTGTTACATGTAGCCAAAATTAATCCCAAAATAATGTTTATAGAGACAAGGATTTTTTACAATGTTGTGTACATGGAAACATACTGGATTCTTGTTTTTTAGGATAACTGCTTGATTAAATATTAGATTTGCATATGACAGACTATTATGCAGTTATATAAAGAAGGAGGTAGATTTTTAGTTCAAATAAAGAATGACATCTATTGATATTTAAAATTGAAAAAGATGCAGAACAATTAACATAGTACATTAACATTTAATACAATATAATTAACATTTATATAAAAGGAAACTTGCTATTTATGATACATCCTCTTGTATTGTTTGAATGTTAACTATGTGTCTCTTTCATCTTCCCAAGGATTGTGTACTGTTTTGTCTGAGAAAGAGAGAAAAATGAAGAGCAGGAGTAAAAGAGAGAGAGAGAAAGAGGGAAGAGAGACAGAGACAGACAGAAAGATCTCAACCATTTCTGAGATTGGTTCTTTCACTGAATGACCCCATCCCACAGATATATGATATATTAAGACAACCAGCCCTGAATATGCAGCCGTGAGCCCTCTGATGAATGCCGTGCTCACCTACCTAGCCATCCACTGGACATCAGATTGTGCAGGTTCCCTGGCCCCAGCCCTCAGATCCTGCTCCTCCACTGTGGTTTCTGTAAAGTGTGCCAGATTTTAACCAGCAACACATACTCAGTGGCCCTACCATCTGGGAAAGGGGGAACCACTCCAAGTCCTCTTTTCTTCCCTTTGTCTCAAACTTCTTTCTCCTCCTCCTCCCATCTGGTTTCTTAGGCCTCCTGAGAGAGCCTGCAGCAGTCCAGACCTTCCTGGAGCCTAGCCAGAGGGCACATTCACATCCGGGCAGCTTCCTCACCCCTCTTCAGTGATTGCATACTTGCCATGTCTTGCTCCTGTCTTTGCTTCTAGGCTGGACCTCTTATAGAGACAGGGGCCACATTTGTGTCTCTGCTAAATTCCTTCCATCATAATAGGGGTCATAAATAAATTGCATGAGCTAAAAAACGTGACCAGTGCTCCACCTCACATCTGATTGTGTCCTCTCCACTCAGTTTCCTGCCTGATCTGAAACCACTGGCTCCATACCATCTCTGAAGTCACAGTTCCACTCCAGTCTTCCCTGATCATAGCCACAACCCCCAGGTGGGCTCCCCATCCAGTGTGGTCCCTCAAACATTGATATCAGGGTGAGATATCAAAAATTATATATAAACTGCTCAACAAATAGATGATAGACAGACAGACACAGTGTTGCACCATCTCCCCATGGAAAGCAGGCCCCATTATAGCACCTGGACTTCCACAAGGCCCTCCCGCTCCTGCTTTATGCCTCTGGGCCTGGTTCAAAGCCTTGGTCTCAGCCATCTGAAGCCACTTGTATCTCAACACTGTCACTGTTCTGACCTCTGTGCATGTCCACACATTCACTGCTCTGCACTGCACACTCAGGTCCCACCTCAGCTCTTCATCCTCCTCATACCTAACCCAGCCGGACACTCTTCCAAGGCTGCCTCATCCAGGAAGCTCCCTGTGACTGCTCAACCTCATGAAAGGGGGCACTAGCGAGCTCTTGGAAGAGGGGCCATGACTCAACTGACCTCCATCCCTGGAGCCTAGAGAATAGATTGCAGGCTGACAGGAAATGTTTGTTGAATGATCAAAAAAATAAGTGAGTGAAGGAATGGGCTCTTGGTGAACTAAGCTGAGACATGTGTGAATTACCTGACACCTTGCCAGAGGCACAGATGTCCAACAAATTTATTTCCATTCCTCCCTACCTATCCTGTGACCCACATGCCCTGGGTCTTTCCAGCCTGTGGGTAGAAGTGGAGTCCCCTTGACAGTGAAGTACGTGTATGTTGCAGCCTTGGCTTCCGCTGCTCATGTAGGACACTCTGTCCTGGTTTGAAGATTCTGAAATCCCCAGGGGTTTTACAGCCTAACCTACCAGCTATCTTCACCTCTACCTCATTTTTCCTCTTCTGCCCCAGTCCCACTTTCAGGACACACGAAGCCCAGAGTTCTGTTTGATATTTCACTCCAGCAGGAGTGGATGGAGCCAGGACAGGTCCGGTGGTCAGGAGGCTTCCCCATGCCCCACCAGCCTCCCTGCCTGCTTTCTCTGAGCTCGACCTTCCTCTCAGGTCTACTGTGGGCATCTCGATAGTTCCTCCACCCAGTAAGAATCAGTCCTTTCCCACCTTCATCTTCAACCTGTGAGCCCTCAGAGTTCACGACATTTCTGAGCCTGACCTGGGGCCCCAACTACCAGGATTCCAGGGCCAACATAGTTTATTCTGTCACTACTGCTTCCAAATAGGAACCATGACCAAAGAGGAAAAAGCAGGAGCAACAGGATAAAAAGCCATAGGAACAGGACGTCCTTTCCAGTGGCCTCTCCCATTCTGTCAGAGGCCTCATCCAAAAGAATCTTTAATTGGTCAAACTATGTATTTTTCACTGAGCGAAAATGCCATAAAATAAAATATGCTTCACATTTGGTACAGCAGGCGTGTGGTGTCAAGCTTTTCAAGAGGAACAGAGAGGGTAGAGTAGGGAGGGCCCAGAGGCCCCATGGTTCCCAGGGGAACCTAGAGCCTGTGCCTTATGTCAGTGAGGGCTAACAGTGGTCAGTGCCACTGTCAGCCCTTGGCTTGTAAGCTGGGTGCTCAGTGGTGACCTCACCCCAGTTGCCTATACCCAAGGATGAAGGAAAAGGAAAGGCAGCAATAGCCTGGGAGCTAAAGCCATGCTCAGAGGAGGCCAGGGGGAGCTTTTTCCTCTTTGGGGTGCCCAGGTCCCCCCATTCACTCTTCACCTCACTAGCACTGGGGCTGGAAGACCAGGAAGCGGCTTGTTACCCCCCTGCTTTGATGAGAAGACTCAGAAGTGGCCATGAGGACAGAGGAAACCTACTAGATATAAGAAGACAGAGACAGAGCTGGGAGAGGAGGAAAGCAGGAAGGTGGGTAGAGAAAAGATGGAGGAAGGGAGGCTTGAAAGAAGGAAAAGGAGCTAAATGAAGTGGAGGCCATATGTCTCTGGTGGCAGTGATCTCTACTGCACAAGTCTCTCCAGCAGCCTAGGGACATTCGTGTAGGATTGGAAATGTGTGCTCAACTGTTCCAGGTTAGACAATTTTAGGATGACCTAGTGAGGAGCAAGGAGGTTAAGATTTTGAGGATCCCCAACACAGTGACCAAAAATGCATGGTTCCCGATGACTTGGTGGGAGCAGATGGTGTACTCTTTGAAAAAGGAGGAAGTTTTTTCAAAGGAATTATAAAATATACAAAAACAAAACCTGGAAGAATCCAACACAAGCATTTTTTTGGGACAGAAGTGACATATTACTCAAAACAGGAAGGTGGAAGGAACTTTCTTAGAAGAGCCTGAAGGTTAACAAGAATGTGCACCTGCATGGGATGTGGGCTGTGGAAGGCAGAAAGCAAGAGTGGAGAGGGGAAAGCAGAGGGCATGGAGAAGGGCAGAAGGGTGTTGCAAGTGAGAGGACAGCTCAGGAAGACCCCAGAGAGGCCATCTCTGAACACAGCTCCCAGTGAGTGGCCTGATACCCAGGGCAACAAGTACAGACAGTCAGAATTCTTTTTAAGTATATTTGGGGAAATAATCATTCAGTCTCTTGAAAAAGAGAAGTCTCTGTTATTAGGTGAAAATATGTAAAGTGCTTATCAGAAGACAATGAAGCACTTCACAGTAGTTATCAAGAAGGGAGCCAAGCATGATGTTCCTTATATTGCAATTCATAAATGCATACAAAATACCACTACAAAAAAGAGGAGGAGAAAGGACAAGGAGGAGGAAAGGGCCAAGGACCACAATTTGATTCATTTAGCTTCCTAGTAGATCACAAAAACCCAAGACCAGGGTGAACCAGAACAATCAAGAGAGCTTCCTGAAGAAGTCAGGATTTGGGCAGATCATCTAAGGAAAGGTAGGCAGGAAGCTTACATCTCTGGTCAACAACTTGGGTCAAGATGGGAAGGGAAGCCTTCCCAAGAAGGCTCATGTGAAAACAAATGCATCTTACCTGAGGTCTGAAGAACTGTCTTCTAACAAGAGTTTGTTCCATTCATGGATCCAGGGAGAGGAAGTACGTGGGAAGGACCTGGAGGTGAACAGATGGAAATATTGGCCCAGGGAGGGAAAGACGCCAGCAAGATGTAGCTAAGACAAGAGAATCTGGGGCTCAGGAGAAGCAGAAGCTGTGCCTGGGGCCAGCAGGAGCTGCTAGCCCCATAGCAAAGCAGGCATGTCAGAGTAGGCAACCTTCAGAAGGGACACTGAAGACCAAGCACACCCATCTCGCAGCTGTCCTGAGACCACTCCGGGAAAGGAGGCAGCATGCCCTGCACACTGAACACTCATGCTCCCCTGCAAGTCCCAGCTGGCTCAAATCTCGTGGGATCTTGTCCCAGCCTGATGTTTGCTTTCCTCCTAGTACTTAGTTCTCTAGCTGGTCTTATCCAAGCACATGTGAAGAGGCTCTGCCGCAGCCTTCTGCACTGTAGGCCTTACCAGGCATTCACTGGCTCCCTCCCTCCCTTCTTCCCTCCCTCCCTCCCTCCCTCCCTCCCTCCCTCCTTCCCTTCATCCTAACTGGGTGAGGAATGTTAGCCTGATCAGTGCTGGGGACAAGCCAATGCCCATCTCCAGGCCTCCTGTGTCCTCCATCAGAACAATGGAAGACATAGTGACAGTCCTGTCTATGTCACAGGTCATGCTAGGAAGAAACAAGGTAAATGCAGGGCAAAGCTCTTTGGGAACTTTCAAATGTTGTGAAGGTTTATTATGCTTATTATTCATGTCTGATTTTGCCGCCTCTGTGGAGCCCCAGCTCACATTTTGTGCCAATGCGATGCCAAAACAACCAGTCAAATCCATCAAAAAGTCACTCAATTGAGTGGGAAAAAATGCAGACAGCCCTGTTGTATATTATCAGCAAAATAACCCACGGGCAGATCGCTCAAGTTTTTGAGATCATGAAGTGGGTTGTTCTAGGCACTGTTTTGAGTTTTTCTAGGGCTTTCATCTCCCATGAACAGCAATAACAACAACAAAAAAAAGACAATGGAAAAATGAAGGTCCCCAGCTGTTTCCCAGAAGTGAGTATAGACTCAAAATGCCAGGCTTATGAGGCAAAGACAGAAAATCTTATAGGTGCTGAGCTCCCTCTCTCTCTCTCTCTCTCTCTCTCTCTCTCTCTCTCTCTCTCTCTCTCTCTCTCTCTCCTGGTCTCAGGCCAGGCCAGTGAGTACTGTCCTCTGCTGGGGAGGCCACATTCCCCAGTAAGAAGCAGCACTGGGAGGTCACCTCATAGGATAAAGGGAAAAGAAGAGACAGTCAGCCAAGCCAGCAAAGACCGCAGGAGCCATGCCCTTACTATATGGGGCTGGCATCCAGAAGAAGATAAGGACCTGGGCATGAGGGGTTGGCAGCTAGGGAGAGAGAAGATTCTGAGATAGGGTGCTTTTAAAACATGAATGTCCCAGGAGAGTCACTTTGGTGTAGCAGGGGAGAAACTGAAGTCAGTCAATTCTGCTCCATGTGAGCAGTTCCACTAAGAATTTTGCTGGAAGAAAAGATGGGATCTAATTTTTAATAAGAGATTGGTTGTCATCCACAAGCTTATTTATGTAGGTCTCCCTAACACACCATTCTCATCAGTAGGTTTCTGGCTCTAAAATGAAATTTTTAGATGAAAATGGGAAAATATATATATATATATATATATATATATATATATATATATATATATATATATATATATCAGGTGGCATCTGGAATTTAATTCTATCAGCTAACAAGTCCTTCTCCAGCATCTGTGCATTCCTAATCCCTTGCTAGATGGGACATGTGAGGGGAGAAAGAGAAATGGTGTCAAGAATAGTAAGACCAACATGCACTGGAAGGCCAAATGAGGTGGGTTGTGGAGCAGCCATAGTGGATTGGGGATTGGAGCCTCTCTGTGGGCAGGTAGGTCATGAGAGGATATTTGGAAGAGATTTTGGTAAACATCAAAGCACCTCTATTGGACATGTGTTGTACTGATGACTGCAAATACAATGTCTGTAACACAGTACATGCCATGCATGCTCCACCTCTATTTCTCAGAACTAAGCATCTCCATGATTTCCAACTGCTACACTTGCAGCCCCCTTTCCAGGGCCCTCTTTAGGGTGGTGAACCTATGGCATGGGTGCTGCATAGGGCTGCTTGTACTATTGAAAGCCCTAAGAGGGTCACCATCCCTGCAGGCTGTTGGGGTTCTCCATGCATGAGTAGGGGACAGGCTAGAAGTGACAGGGAATTGGAACCCACTCCCAGCATCCCACACCAGTGACTGATAGGAATGGGTGTGTAGACACCCCACCTCCATCACCCCATCAGTAAGATAACTCAGAGGTGCATGCTCTGCACTGGGTCCCAAGAGTTCTTTAATGTGATTACATTCTAGTTGCCCATAATAGTAACTGGCTTGAAAACACACTTTTATTTGTTGCCTTTGCTTCTCTATTTCACATTCCTACTCCTAGCAATGTTTGCTGGGATCATACCCTAAATAAACAGCTAGTACTTGAATCCTTATCTGAAGATCCACTTCTTGAGGAACTCAAAGTGAGATCAGACCTACCAGTATATTCCCATTACTCTCTTGATTTTAATTTCCTTTTTTAGCTAATTTCCTCTTCCAAGAGGCTGAGGAAGTAAAAAACATTCTTATTTTTCAGATGATGCAGTTGAGACACTGAAAGTTAAGATAACCAACTGAAGATCACTGAACAGTGAACAATCTACCTTGGGTTGCTGCCTCTCGTATCTCTCTGCCACACACACATCACGGCTCTGGTCCTCTCTATCTTTCTAGATAAGCCCTGCATACTAATTTAACTCTATAGTTCATATTGTATCACAGTATTCTTAAAGAAGAGTTATCTGATGTGGTGGAAGAAGGACTATCAAGGTGTGGTGGCTCACACCTGTAATCCCAGAATACAGGAGGCTGAGGCAGATGAATCATCAAAAATTCAAGACCAGGGCCTGGGAGCTAGCTCAGCAGCATAAGTCCCTGCCTGGCAAGCTCAAGGTCCCAAGTTCAATTCCTGGTACCACAAAAAGAAAATATAAAAAAAAAAAAAAAAAAAAAGAATTCAAGGCCAGCCTGGACTAGATGGTGAGTTCGAGGCATCCTGAACTACATAGAAAGACCCTTCTAAAAACACAAAACTAAACTAAACTGTACATAGAATGATATTTTCCAAGACTTTACATATCAAGACATAAATAATACCTTCCCATTACCTTTACAGATGAACAACCTAGTAGAACCAAGGGTTCTTGGGTCACAACGCTGAACCTCTATGACAGAATAATTTTCAGAGAAGCAGAACACTTTCTTGGAGAGATTAATAAAAACAAAACATTTGCTATTAAGCTAAGATAAACAATGTATTTTTTACCAAGTTCATGAGGTTGTAAATTCCCAAAGAGAACACAGAACCCATAGCCCATCCCAAGCACATTTCATTGAGGTATGTTTCTTTTAAAGAATAGACATCTTAGTCACTTTCTCCTCCCTGGGAACCAACATCCAACAAACACAATTTAAAGAATGAGAGGTTTGTTTTAGCACAGAGTTGGCTGCAAGGCTGCATGGCATGGTGGAAAACCCTGGGTGGAGGAAAGCTCTAGTGTCCAGAGCCAGGGAAAGAGACCCACCCCTCAGGCCATGCCCCCAGGGACCCAACTCCTCTAATCAGGCCCTGTCTCCTAAGCTCCCGCAAATCCAGTCACCTCCCCAAACCTTGCCTATGATCACATGAGGCTTTGAGGGGACATTTAGCTCTAAACCCTAATGGTCTCCTAAAATATTCACTTAAAATTCGATAGTGCAGCATTTCTCCCACTTTCTTGCTCAAAGAAGGGTCTAAATCCAGACCTAACTTCCTCTCTTTGTGTATGTGAACTATTGACACTCCTCCAGGATGCTTTGAATTATTTTGCTATTATTATTATTTTTACTAAAACACAGTTCAGCTCTTTTGATTATTTCTCACCCCAGGAAAACATTATTTAATGACTTTAATTATTGTTCCCATCCCATTCTTATGATGGGCTCCACCTCTGTCACCAAATGCATCTGTCTGACCTGCTTCATGGGCATTCTAGGAGGTCGTATAGTTGCTCTCTCCATCAAAAATTTTATTTTATACACCTTCATTTAAGTTTTGTGCTACACTTGACATACATTTTATCTCTGCTATTCATTTTTTGTCCTCTCAGAATTCATAGATGATAGGTGCATAAGGTGAAAATTTTACTTTAAAAATGACAACAGTGAAAAACTAATAAAAATAAATAATAAAGTAGGTCTCTCTGGGGCCAGGGAGATAGTTCAGTAGAATAAGCACTTGCCTGGCAAGCACAGGGTCTTGAGTTCAATCCCTAATACCGGAAAAAAAAAAATGTAGGTCTCTCTTCAGACCCTACCCTGAACCACTTATCTCCACACAGATATTCCTTCTAGAGATAAAATAGACATGAGTGCTTGCATGTGCACACACACACACACACACATACTCAC
>PVKN010003536.1:0-36804 GCA_004027915.1 Capromys pilorides
CTAAGTTAATCCTGAGGGGATTTGACCCTGGAAGATACAAAAGATGAATGATCTATTATACAGCAGAAAAGCTTAATTATGAGACATAGAATGCAGAGCTAGGTCAGTATGATGAGCTTTAAGAGGCTTATACCAACAGCCTCCAACATTGCCAGTTTCACCGGTATCCCACTACAATTATGGAACGTTGGACTATATATACAACTACTCTCTCTTTGTACAAAGAGAAGATAAAATTTTTTGTTGTTGTTGTTTTTTCTTTTTTTCCTCCCCTACTAATGTAGATTAGAAAATTTATCATGTCTACACACTGTGTTCTGTATAACTACTATGAGGACAACAATATTCAATGTAGCAATTATTATGAATGCACTACTAATAAGTTTTGAAACTATCATATTGTTATTTCTTATTAAAAATTAAAAATTAAAAAAAATTCAGTTCGAACAGAATGTGTCACTAAAGATGCTTTGAGTCAAATAACTTCTGCCTAAGATATTAAGTAAAAACATGGTGTTTTACTTTGCATGTGCAGAAATCAGCACACAAAGTGGTGTAGAAGTCCCAGTACTGAAGTGAACATTGTCCACACAGTCTTTGTAAGTGGTGTTTCAGTAGCATATGGGGAAGAGAGCCAGGCAGTTCCTCAGTGCCAGGGACTGTTCCACTTTCTGGGGGAAGCTATTCTTAGGAATTCAGCTTCTAGGAAGCCAGACTTTACTGTCTGGGACTCATCACACTACACAGCCTCCCCTGTTGAGGAAAGTCAGTGCACATGAGCTATACAAGGAGAATTCAAGAAAGCTCTATGATTTGGACATGGTCAGTCTCTCAAAGTTTCAAATGCTGGAAACTTGGTCTCCAGTGAGACACAGTGAAGGTGACAGGAACTGGAGCCTGCAGAAAGGTTAGGTTGGTGCAGCACTGCTGTTAGAGGGGATCACTGTAGTTTTGTGGGAGCCTGGGTGGTTCCCAACAGAATAGGTTGCTTTATGGGAGCCTGGCACCTTGCTGAATCTCTGGGCTTCCTGTCTTTACCTGATCTCTGAACTAGCTGCCTCCACAATGTCACTAACATGCTGTGATGGAGATGGAAGACCAAGCACTATGAATAGATGCTGGCACCCTGCTCTTGGTCTCCAGAATTGAGACCTAAATAAACCTGTTTAGAAATGGCTAGGCCTGAGCAAACATCAAACACGCCAGGTTAGCACTCACAGATGGCTGAATCATAGTCATGAGACCTTAGCAATTAAGCAGAGTGAGTAGCAGAAGAAACTAAATGCAAGGGTGAGAATTGAGAGCAATAGTTGCAAAGATCAAATGTACCACAGCTAGACCAGCAATGGCGAGCCTTTTGGAGACTGTGTGCTAAACTGCAGCCCAAAGCCCACTTATTTACCACAAAGTGCCAACGTGCAGTGAACCTGAATATTGAAGTTTGATTTAGAAAAAAACAACACATACATTCACATCTTTGATCATAAAAGAAAAACACAGTAACACATATGCCGCAGGATTCCCACCACTGAACTGCACACTAAAGAACTTTAGGAGGGACTGACTCTCCTGGCCATAAAGGCAGGGGACAGATGACAGCGGGTCAGAAGACTGAAGGGCTGGCCAAATAGCTCAGCAGATTAAAGTGCCTGAAAGCAGGCACAGGGGCCAAGGGTTCAATCTCTGGGCCCGCCATACTGACGCCACCCCTGGGGCATGCTGAGACAGCAATTGAGACTGAGTGTGATGGCACGTGCCTGTAATCCCACCTCTTGATAGGCTATAAACAGGCGGATCACTACGAGTCCGATCTAGTAGTGAGACCCTGAACACTCTGTAGACCCTTTCCTAAAATACAAAAGAGAAAAAAAGGCAGAAGACTGAGAGCAGACCGAGACAACAGCAGCTTCTTCTTGGACAATGGAAGCACAAGATGCTTATTAGATCTGTAATGAGCTGTTTGTGTTCAACTGATAAGAACATTTAGCTCATTCATTTAGCAAGTGTTGACTGTCTATTTTTGATGCCTAGCATAAGAAATGAAATACAAGAATGGAAATGCATCCTTCCTATGCACAGGAATTATAAGAAAGAATAAGGCACAGTGTGTAAGCTCATGTTCTGTTTGGAGAAAAAACAGTGCATTTCACTGCAACTCAGTGCAGGAAGTGCTATGAAAGTATGTGACAAGTGACATGAGGGAACAAAAGAAGAGGGTTCAGTTGATCTGCTGCGTCCAGAGGAGTTTCATGAGAGGTAAAAACATTTTCAGGCCAAGCCATATGTGTTCTGCTGCAATGCCATAAGAGAAAGCAACCTGTCCTCATCATGTCCCTCTGCTAGCAAGGTTTGGATCTGCAAAGATACTAGGCCAGATAGAGAAAGACACTTGCATCTTGGAGATGAGGAATTAGGGTATGCGTGGGCCAAGTAGAGAAAACGTAGTCAATTGTGTAAATACTGCTGTGAGGGATTAGAAAACACGGCCAGGAATGACCACTTATCAAGTCTCCAAGGATAACAATCTATAAGTGCAGATGGCTTCCAGCTTGGAATGATCCAATTTATGACTTTTTAACTGAATAATGGTATGAAAGTGATATCTATGGTAAATAGTATTTTGAACCTGACTTTGGACCTTTCCCTAGACTACCAATGCACCACCTGATCGTTTCTTAATCTTGGGTAGTGGCAGTAACTGCAGCTCTCAGGCAGCTCTGGGCGCACAGAGACACGCCAACACTGTATGGCTGAGCAGTACACCACTACTGTGCTGGGGAGGATGGCAAGTTAGGTGAGCCATCTATTAAACACATGCTTGTCTTAGTTACTCTTCTCTCATTGCTGGGACAAACACCCGACACTCAAAATGAGGGAAGAAAAGGTTTATTTAGCTCACAGTCACTGGAGGTTTCAGTCCATATTCAGCGGGCTCCAAGGCAGAGGGGCACATGGCAGAGAGCGACCTTTCATGGTGGCAGCTAAGAGCAAGAGTGAAGGGAGAGGTAGCAACAGGCTCAAGCAGCTAACTTCTCTGCCTTCCTTACACTGAAATGTAAATCACCTGCCCCAGGGGAGGTGCAGCGCCCATTTCCACAATAATCAGTTACAAATTCCAAAAGCCACCTCATGACTACATGAGGCTTTGCGGGGGACACCTGTACAGAAACCATAACAATGCTCAATCATTAAACTGTGATATTTTCAACTGTTATGGGTTTATTAGATATAACCGCATTGTAAGTCAAAGAACATCTACCATTCAAGCTACCCAGAGGATGGAAACAATGTGAGAGGGTGCCTAAACCATGTGTTAGACCTAGTGTCATGTCCACAGTACACCTCCACAGCCAACACCCAGCAAGGATAATATGAACAGGGAGGCCATGAATAGGTTTAGATTACGAATACAGAGACAAAGTAGCTCAAATAAGATATTAGCAAATAAACTCCTAAAATACTGTTTAAAGAAGCTATCATATTCAAAGAGGAAATACAAGTATAGTTTCACACAAGGAAGTAAGAGGAAAAATAGTCAATCTGATTGCATAAAAACACAAGCAAGAAAAGTCTGTGTGGGAAGACAGATCTCAGGGAGCAAGATCCACATCAGAAAGAAAAGATGGTCTGAATTAAGACTGTAGCAATTAGAATAAAGAGGATGGAAGATATTACAGTTTATCTTGTTAGAATTAGAACCACTTTTCCTTAGTTTCTTTTTATTACTTTTACTAATGGAGAATCCAGAATATGTTATATTCCCACCTAATGCAAACCTATCTCAGTCTTTCTCAGTGAAGGTGGCAAAAGCCGGAAGGTGAATGCTTCAATCCATTGCCTGAAGTTCTGATTGGCAGGAAAGATTTGCTTTTTGTGTATGTGCAATCTCCTTTTATGGATTGTGAAAGGATTTCTCTACCGTCATATGTTAGCTTCCCATTTCCTAAATACCTTGTGAGCACCTCCTCAGGAGGGGTGTGATTGTTTCATGCTGTGTCCTCAGGATCCAGCCCGGTGCCTGGCTCACAGTAGGAGCTCAAGGAAGGTTTGACGAATAAATAATAACTTGTCATTTCCTTGTCAACCTTTCTTCTTCATTTTCTTCCCTTATCTGTCAAAAAATGTAAGCTAAAATTCTGGGGGATTAATACAGATTTAAGTGAAGCAATTTGCCCCCCAACCACGAGGGTTAAAGGCTTTGGAGTTGACTCTGGGATATATTTAAATATTAAGTTAATTTTCGTCTAGTTTAATCAATCCTGGTAGATTTTCTTATTCTCTGTAGAATCAATCCACTGCTCAAGGGAAATGAGGCCGGCTGCAGAGCCTTTCTCCTGGATCCCTTCCCCCACACCTTGATCGTGTGCTCTGTGGTGGGGTTGAGCGGGCTTTCTTGGAGAGCAGGTTGCGCAGGCGCCCTTGGCAGCGCCAGTCCAGGCACTGCCATTTTTCTCAGCGCCTCACGTCGGAGTGGCCGGTGGAGGCAAAAACAAGGAGTGCTATTATTCCCTTTATAGCGCAGACGGCTGTATATAGTTACTACTGAAGTCGGCCAGAAATTGGCTGACCTTCCCTCCACCACATTTGCAAGTTTAGAAGTGTAGCAGCGAGGGTTGGAAGAAAGTCAGCACTAATCTGGCGTGAGAGAAGATATCAACTCTGTAAGGCAATTGGTAGTGAGTGTCAGGGGCCTTAAAAATACTTGCACATTCTAAGGAAAAAATATGCTTAACACAGTACACAATGCGTGGGCATGGCAAAAGATTGGAGGGGACCCTCCTACACTTTCTGTGCATCAACTAAAAAAAATATATTTTTAAAAATGTACAGCCCTTTGACTAAGCAATTTTACTACAGCAATGTGTCATAAAGAAACAGCCAGTGGTATATGACAAAGGTACTCACTGCAGATTTACTTACTACAGTAAACTTTATAAGCAACTTCAATGCTTAGTTAATAGAGGTTGCTGGTTACAAGTCAATTAGTTTATTCACATAACGAAAGGCATTTAAAAGAATAGAGATGTAAAAAATACTTCAGAGCATTGCTGAGTGGGGGGAAAGGACTCCAAAAACGTGTAGTATGAACTTTATTTTTTTAGTTTTTATGGGCTGTGGTTTCTATTTAATGACTCAGGACAAGGGAAATCTGCCTGTACATATTTACCACCATCTCTAGCACTATTTCTACTGTCATCTGTATTTATCGATCACTACATAATGTCTCCTTGGTCTTTTTTCTGAGATCTCAATGAAATGTCAGGGAACACTAAGGAGAGTGGATTCAACCATTGAGAGAAGTGGAGTGAGACAGACACTGTAAACGTTCTTGGAGACAAAATACATGCAGCGTGTTTCCAGGCGAAGCTGACTGTGGGATAACTGCAGTCCTGGCGACTCTGGACTCAGCCCCAACAGGCCATGAGAGTGAGAACAAAGCTCAGGAGGTGAGGCCACAGTCTCCACAGCCTGCAGGGTACAAAAAGCAGCCGGCATTTAGTCTTAATCCCCAAACCTTTAAAGAGGAAGTAAGGAAACTGCCTTGGGAGAATCCCAGCTGTGGGGGTGGATGACTCTACAGACACTTCCTCTAAAGTCCCTGCGTTCCACAGAGGCAGGGTCTCAGGCAGGCTTCCCATCCCAGGGAAGCAGCCCCTCAAATCCTAAGCACCTAGAATGTGAACGGAGGCTTTTATTCTGAAGTATGAAAGGCAATGTGTAAGGCAGAGGAAATTCAGGCTTAAATTGGTATGAAGGAGCAGAGACACCCAACAGAAGAACAGCTGAGCCAAGTCCCCCTGCATGTGCTCAAACTCAGTTCCCAGTGTGACAGGAGGAAGAGGAAGGGCCTTCAGAGGTGATGCAGTCCCCAGGGCGGGGCCTTGAAGGATGGGATCAGCGACTTCCTCCATCCCAGGCCCTCATCAGACACCAGATCTTGATCTTGGACTTCCAGGCATCAGAACTGTGAGAAATCAGTTTTGCTGTTTATAAATTGTCCAGTCTGTGGAATTTTGTCGTAGCAGCACAGAGAGAGTACTAAACAAATAAATGAACTTGGGAGAGGGCCACAGGAGGAAAGGAACATTTTCATGCTTAAAAACTTAAAAGATTTCACCAAAGTAGTAGCTTACTGGAGCAACACACCTGTCTTATTCAGAGCTATGAGAGAGCAACCACCAAAAACTCAAAAACACAAATAATGGAGGTTACTTCTGGGATAGGCACAATCCTTCCCTCAGCCCTCAGTTTTGTTTTCTTTTTTTAAACCATGTAAATATATACTCTCAGTAAAAATCTAGGGAGCAAGCCAGATAGCTCAGCAAACTAAAGTGCCTGCTTAGGCAGGCTCAGGAACTGGGGTTCAATCCCTGGTATGCCATGCCAGCCCCACCCCAGGGTGCACTGAGATGGCTATTAAGACTGGGTGTGGTGGTGCACACCTGTAATCCCAGCACTTGGGAGGTTGAAAACAGGAGAATCACTAGGAGTCCGATCTAAGTAGTGAGACCCTGTAGACTCTAATGTACTAAATACATTAAAAAATAAATAAAAATCTAACAGGAAAAAAAGCTTCTTATAAAGACATCATTGTGCTTTTCTATCACCCACATGGAACTCAAAGACATATACATATACAAATGCCAGAGTTAACACTGGTGAGGTGATTTTTTCCCCATAAATGTCTATGAACTCTGAATTGACAGCATTTGTTTTTTTAATATTTTCTAAGAGAAGCAGCTTATTTATATCCAAAACTAAATTTGCTTTTATTTCTTCCTTGGGCCTTGGTTTTTATTTTAATACTTAACAAACACTTTCTTCTAGTTCCTTGGGAGATTTTGAATAGGAATGCTCCTCTTCCTGGATGCAGCCCTCCTTGTGCCTAAGTACTTAGGAGCACTTCACCAGCTTCAGCCAGATACCCATGCCCAAGCCAGCCAGAGCTTTACAGTTTCTTTTTCTCTTTTGCTTTTCTTCTCCCTTATTTTCTTTTTGTTAAAGAACTTCAAAAGGTCGCTTGAGTACCCCGCCGATTTTTAATCATCTTGTATTACACCTTCTCCCTTCCTTAATGTATCTACTTTAATTTCTAGGATTTCCTTCCCCTGATACAGCTGTCAAAGCTTCATTTATTCCTTCTACTACTCTGGCAGGCATAACTTTCTTCCTTTTCCCCCCCTACCCTTATCATCCTTTCATGTTTGTGCTTAATCAGAAGGTTCCCAGAAATATAGTTTTCAGAGAGGAAATGCAACTAGAATCCTATCAGTCAGTTCCCTGACACATTGGCAAAGCCCACAGAGCTGGGGACACGATTAGCTTTTGAATTTATGATCCCTTATTTGTTGAGTCTCACCTGATCTGCTCTATCTGGCATCTGTAATGAATTTAGAAACAAGATTTCTTCTTTTGTAGTCTCTTTCTTTACAAGATGACTGATTATTCCCATTGCTTTCAGCATGTTCTTGGTTTTATAGCTGCGACGTGCGATCTCTTTAACGTGGGCATGACCCTCACCTTGAACTTATTTGTTAAATTCGCTCTGGACTGGGAGCCAACTCTGACAGCCTGGCACCAGGGGACTGCACATGGGAACAATTACTGGATTGTTGGTATCGAGACACAGAGGAACACAATGCCAGCGCTGTTTTGAATGTGACACCGGCTGACCTGCTGCTAAATGTTGCACGAGAGGCTTAGTGTCTGCTGCATGGGCCCTGGCCAGAGTGCGAGAACAGGCAGGAAGCTGCAACTCCCATGGTGCAATTCTTCATAAATAAAGATGAGTTGAGTGTAGAAACACCAAAAAATAGCTCTTGGTCACAGCCAATGAGAGATGAAAGGTGAGGAGCCTTCTCGTCAATCAGACTGCAGTACCACAGCCTGTGTGGCTTAATCAACAGTTCTCATTCCTGGAGGGGAGAAATCCAAAATCCAGGTCTCAGCAGGGTTGGTCTCTCTGGAGGCTACTCTCCTGGGCTTGAGGGTAACTCCTTCTCCATGTCCTCAGTGGGATGAGCGCCCACCATGCACTCATGTAAACTTAACAACCACTTTGCAAGACCCTGTGTCCAAGTACAGGCACATCTTGAGGTACTAAGCTCACAATTCAGCCCATCCAGACAACTGTCAAGCTCTTTGCATCTATCTCTATCCTTCTGAAACACATTTGCTGTAGACTTATTTCAACTCTTCTTTGACATACTACTGTTCCCTTCTTTTTCACATTCAACGTGCATCGATTGAGTTACCATAGAATTCCTTCCCCTGGGCCATTTATTGAAGATCCCAGTACAACTTCTGTCCCTGAGCAGAAACTGACATGTAAGCATTTTTGTAAAAGCCTGTATTTGTGAGGAATTGTGACAGAAGTGTGGGTATGCTTTGTTGGAGTTCAGAAGACCAAATCATCCCCACTGCTTGGAGCATCTGAGAGGATGACAACTAGCATGCACTTAAAATAATGTACATGGTTTCATCACACAGAGAAAATGGAGATAGCATCCTCCCAGAAAAGAGAAAAACAAGTCTCAAGCATAGAAGCACAGAAAGGTATGGTGTCATCACTGGTTGTGAGGACCTTTACCTTTGCATTACACATGTCCTCGTCATTGTCACTATGCACGGATAATCTGAGAATCTCCTATCTTAATCACTGTTCACACTAGATGGGAAAGCTTCTCATGCATAGCATTAGTTTCTTGATCTATCATCTGGGTCCATGGACTAGTGGTAGGACCAGAGCCCTCGCTCCACTTTCCCAGCTGCCTTCGCTGCTGTAGGAACAAAGCTAGTGTCAGCTGCTCAAAAAAAGGATATGAAACACTTTAATGCACACAAACACATGCACGCATGCATGCACACACATGCACACAATCCTATTTTTAGTTTTTTGAGGAATCTCCATCCTGATTTTCACAAAAATGGCTGCACTCATTTTCCTTCCGAACAGCAGGCTGATGGGTTCCTTTTTCTGTATCCTTGCCAACATTTGTTGTTTTTCATAGTTTTGATGACTAGGATAAGATGGAATTTCAATGTATTGTAGTTCTGATTTACATTTCCATAGTGGTTAAAGATGTGGAACTATTAACTATTTGTACTTGGTTTGAGAAGTATCTGTTCATTTGCCCATTTATTGATTAGTTGTTTGATATTTGTGGCGTTAAATTTATTGAGTTCTTTACATAATCCACATATTAACCCTGTTGGCATAATAGCTGACAAAGATTTTTCCATTCTGTAGGTTGTCTCTTTGCTCTGCGAGTTATTGTGCCTACTTTGCAGATTCGTCTAAGTAGGAGGTAGCCCCAAGTGTTGATTCTTGCTACTATTTTCTGTGCTGCCGGAATCCTACTGAGAAGTCTTTGCCTATACCTGTGGCTTGGAGTGTTTCCCCAGGATTTACCTTTAGCAGTTTCAAAGTTTGCAATCTTATACATAGGTCTTTCATCCAGTTTGAATTGATTTTTGTGCAAGGTAGGAGATAGGGGTAAAGTTTCAGTGCTCTGCCCATGGATTTCCGCTGTCCCCAGCACCATTTGTTAAAGATGTGGTCTTTTCTGCAATATGTGTTGTCTCCTTTGTCTAAACTCAGATTATTGTGTTTTGTGAGTTTATTTCTATGCCCTCTGTTCTATTTCATTAGCTTTTGTACCAGTAGCATGCTGTTTTTGTTACTATGGTTTTGTAGTAT
This sequence comes from Capromys pilorides, assembly GCA_004027915.1. NCBI lineage: Eukaryota > Metazoa > Chordata > Mammalia > Rodentia > Capromyidae > Capromys > Capromys pilorides. Next base: position 9,701 of record PVKN010003536.1, read on the forward strand.
AATTTGAGCTTAAAACATGTGACAACTCTGATTCTTTTTTTTTTGCTTAGGATTGCTTTGGTCACTCAGGTGTGTTGCCATATAAATTTTAGAATTTTTCTTTCAGTTTTGTAAAAAAATGTAATTGGAATTTTTTTTTTTTTTTTTTTTTTATTTTTTATTTTTGGTCTTTTTGAGACAGGGTCTCAGCTATGCAGTTCAGGCTGGCCTTGAGCTCACTTTTCTAGCCCAGGCTGGTCTCGAACTCACATCAATCCTCCTGCCTCAGCCTCCCAAGTGCTGGGATTCAGGCATGCACCACCATGCCTGGCTTTGTAATTGGAATTTTGATGAAGATTATATTGAACCTATAATTCACTTTTGGTACAAAGTTAATTTTACCCATGTTACTTTGTGCAAATCCATGAACACATTCCATTTCTTAGTGTCTTCTTTCTTTAGTGTTCTGTAATTTTCATTGTAGAGGTCTTTCATCCTTTTGTTTATGTTGATGCTGAAGTTATTTTTAAAGATATTGTACATGGAATTATTTTGCTGATTTCTTTTTCAGCTAGTTCATTATTGGCCTATAGAAAAGCTACTGAGTTTTGTTTACTTTTTATCTTTTTGAGACAAGATTTCACTATGTAGTTCAGGCTGTCCTTGAATTCACTTTGTAGCGCAGGCTGCCCTCAAACTGTCAGTAATCCTTCTACCTCAGCCTCCCAAGTGCTGGGATTATAGGCATGTGCCACCCCGCCTGACTTTTGATTTTTTAAATGTTGCTCTTGTTTCCCGTGGACCTCAGGTTTAGAGGCTCAGATCTTACTGCTCATACTTACTGCTTTCTCTGCATAGGTAATTTGTTAATATGTACATCACAATCAATGAGGTAGTGGTAGGAATAGGTCCCTTGCTCTGCTTACTGAGTGGCTTTTGCTGCTATAAGAAGGCCTTAAGCCTCTGTCTGCCCAGGACGCTGACTGGTGATAACACCCAGCCTGTGGCTCTCCGTCCCAGGACTGGCCACACTAGGCATCAAGAGTCAGTGGTGCAAGTGCAGGGCTGGAGGGAGGTGTGGGAACAGATAAGGTCCTGCTTTCTTCTCTATGCAGAGCAGAGAACGTACCCAAGGCCTTTTTGTTCATAAATATGACTCAAAAGGGTGCTACACTGAAGTTTGATGACTTTATGAAGCCATGAAGAATAAATTCTAGTTAATAATAACAACAGTAATCATTGATTCCCTTGATGCACAGTAAGCACGGGGCCAGTGAAGTGGTTGTCTAGTTTCTTAAGTTCCTGCACAGCTCAAAGAAGTGGGGACCTTTTCCCATCTAAAGGCAAGGACACAAGGCTCCAAGAAGCATCTGCCCCGCAGCCTGGCTGAGGCCAAACTACAGGAATGTTCATAGGTTTCTCCCAGCAACAGACAGCTCCTGCCTCCCTCTGTCCACAACCATTTTTCTTCTCAGTTTGACCCCTGTTTATCTGCTTTTCGGTCTCCCTATAAATTGAACTATAAGTGATACACAGTAAAAAAAAAATTTTTTTTTTTTTGATTTTTATTTTTGGTTAGAACAAAGTAGCATTAAAGTTATACATTTTAAAAACTCCTAACCTTTCAGTGATAATGTCTGCCTTAAAGTACTCTAGAAAAAAGAAAAACTTCAGAGGTGAGGTGCTGTGTCTCAGCAGGAGAGTGCTTGCCGAGCAAGCATTTGGTGCTGGGTTCTATCTTCAACAACATAGTAATAAAATGTTTTGTGTGTGTGTGTGTGTGTGTGTGTGTGTGTGTGTGTGTGTGTGTGTGTGTTTTAGGGAAGGATCTACAGGGTGTTCAGGACTTGTAGTGATCCACTTGCCATCTCAGCACGCCCAGCCTGGGGATCGAACCCCAGGCCCCTGCACCTGCTTGCAGGCACTCCTAGTAATTAAATAATTAAAATAAAATTAAGTTTAAGAAATGAGCACATACAGAAAATGCTAACAAGGTACGTTTTTATAGTATGGCTGCATCCTCAGACTTGGAGCCTGTGCAGCATCCAGCGGGCCCAGAGGTTTGTGGCTAGCTTACTAATTCTTGCAAAGGTCATCAGGTCTTAGAGCTGAGTTACACAAAAGCAGGACCTTCTGGGTTAGAAACAGGAGGAGATCAGATGTTGCCAGTCACAATGTCTGGGACTGAGAAGCAATTGAAATCAGCAAAAGGCTGCCTCATCTGATTCAGAGTTAGTTTGGGTGTCAGCAGCTAATTTCAACTTTAATTCCTTTTTCCAGAAGTGATTCAATTTGCCTGCCGTCCTTTAGAGGAGACCATGCATTTTACAAATCAAGGTGCCTGCAAGGCCCACTTGGCCTGCACTTGGTGGGCTCACAGCACAGGCAGAGTGCTCTCCCTGCAGCCCTTTTCTGCTTCAGTCTGTGCAGAGGGAGCCAGGGTTGTGCAGGGCTGTCGATTGTCACTCTGTCATGATTGTTGGTGCTGTGGTCCTTGTGCTCAAAGACTATCTTGTATTTTGTTTTCTTATTTTACACCTTGAAACTGTCTATAAATATTAAAGAAAGGTTCTTTTAAAGTATATAGATCCCTCTTGGGGAAAATCGTACTTTGAAATTCTATCCCACTAATTTGGATTAGGAGAAAGGATCTTTGTTAACATCCTTGGGTATGGTAGGTGGCAAGCTGCCGAAGCTCAATGAAGACATCAGAGCTAGGCCGCAGACCGGCTGATGGGGACCTTCGCTGGGAGAGAGGCTCACTTCTGCAGTGTTTTTCAATGTAGCAGGATGATTTAAGAGCACTGAAATGAGAAAGGGCTGAAGGAAACCAAGTGGCTAATTACTGAAAACTGCTGAAGTCAACCATACTTGGAGCAACTCCTGCTCAGCTAATAACCTAGGGAAGTGACACCTGACCTGAGGCAGCCTGGGAAGAAGGCACAAGCTTTGTTATTCCCTGAGAATGAAAGGGCAGCTCTGAACACTGCTGCAACTCTGGCCAAAGACAGGGGTTCTCTGTAAAGAGACACAGAATTAAGCGTGCCCTTCTCTAACCCTTATCTCTTCTCTCTTCTTCCCCTTCCTCCTTTCCCTGACACTGGAATGTGTCCTCTTTATCCACTTTTGTGGTATATATGTCTATGTAAAGGAATATATGTTAATCTTGAACATGGGATGGGTTTATATCCCAATAAACCCATAGAAAATTGTGGGCTAATCTACTGAGGTGATTGTATTTTGATGGCATTATTGGAAAGTAATGAAAACTAGACCTTGGGCTTAGCTGAAGAGAGTGGGTCATGGGACATGACCTTGGGGACTACGCTTGACCCCTGGCATCTTTATCCTTGCCTCTTTCCCTCTCTCTCTGCTTCCTGGCTTCCACTAGGTGAGCAGTGTTCCTCTTCTACTCCCTTCTTTGAGATGTTTCTGCCTTGCCACAAGCCTACAGCAATGGAACCAGCTAACCATGGACAGAACTGCGAAAACCATGAACCAAAGGAAACCTTTCCTCCTTTGAGTTGCTATTCTCAGGCATTTTGTCAGTGACACAAAACTGACTAGCCCATCCACCTGACTGCAGAGTGTCACCTGCTTCCCAAGGATTAGGAAAGTTTCCTCTATCCCACTAATTGGATCAGGATAAAGGATCCACACTGGGTGGGTTGCTCTCACCCACTATGCATTCATGCGCTCCGGGTGGCCACACTTCTCAGTAATAATGCCACTTGCTGTCAATCACATGGGCAGGATGGGTTTTTGCTTCTTCTTTTTAATGTTCTAAAAGCCTGTGAAATTTATATCAACAGATTGCATGAATGCACCACTGAAATTACTATCCAAACAGTCAAAGACAAGAAAGAGTTCCTGGGAAGTAGGGTGGGACTCTGGATGAGATGTGCAGTGAGATGAATCTTATGACAAAAGTGGCAATGACAGGTACAGTAGCACAGAAATGATGAGCTAAAGGAAACACAAAGCCTGTACTAGTCTGTGTAAAGGCTTTTGAAAGGAATAGAACCAGGGAGTTACTAGACCAAAGTTCTTTCCCTCATTTTGTTCTATGTTTTTCAGAAAACCATTCTATCCTTTTGTAGGCCTCAGCTCTTGAAAGTGAATAGTAAAAGGGATGGATTTGAATTAATCATTCTCATGTGGCTTGTAAGGGAATGTTCTGTCATTACATGATAAAGGTGATAGGTGACAGGCTTTATAAGGAATGGAGATGGGAGAGACAAGCTGGGGGAGGAAAAACAGAGGGAGAGAGGGAGAGGTGGAAGGAGAGCGAGAAAGAGACAGGGACAGAGACAGAGAAAGAGGTATGAGAGCAAGGTCTCCACAAACACATTTTAACACACATGAACTGTTGAAAAGTTAACTCATCTAAAGGGAGGATGCATAAATGCTGACAATAGGAGAGAATAAAAAGCTATTTTCTTCCCTTTAAAAAGCAACTCTGAGCTGGTACAGCATAATCTTCTTCAATGTGAGTGCAGTGGGGAATACAGATGCCACTTAGAGAAAAGGGTTGGCAAAGAGATTTAAAGATCATAAGTCATACAAATTAGCTTGTCAAAGACATAATGCTCTGATGAGATATATTCAAATGTCTTTAAAAAACACCTTATTCTTTAAATTATAAAATTCTGACAGAGTAAGTCATGAAAAATAAAAGAATATGTACTGTAAATGATGTTAAGGCGAACATTTTGTAACCAGGATGCAGATCACCAAAACAGAACTTGGCTGGCCACATGTGAAACGCCTCCAGGGCCCCGTGTGGACCCCAGCCCCGACCCTGCTCCAAGCCACCACCCACATCTTTCCCTTGCTTGTGGCATTTTCATCCTACTGTGGATGTGCACACATGACTGCTTCACCTTGGCAGCTTAAAATTTCAAAGTTGTTTTTAAGCTGCAAGCTTCTCCTTCTCCTTTTCCCTTTCTTTTCTTTTTTGAAAAGCTGGGGCATTGGACGAGTCAGTAGAGCTTTCCAGGACCTGGGTGCCTCCGGCTGCACACTTACAGCCCTGGGCAGCACATCCACTGCCTCTGTGCTTCCTGAGTGAGTTGACAGCTGGACCCGGAAGCCAGCTCTGATGCACCCTGGCATCCCAGCCTCAGATGAAATGTGGCTGCTGTGAATGAGGACATAAAGTTTTAATTTTTCTTTCTCTCTTTTGCAGTACCAGGGATTGGATTCAGGAAGTTCACATGCCAGTTAGGCACTTATGCCACCGATCTGTCTCCCTGGCTCTCTAGTTTTAATTTTGTTTAATTTTGCCTAACTAAAATTTAAAACCACACGGCCAGCGAGATAGCTCTGTAGCACAAGTGCCTGCCTGGCAAGTGCAAGATCGTGAGTTTGAACCTTGGTCCCACAAAAAAAAAAAAAAAAAAAAAAAAAATTTAAGCTGGGTGCGGCTGGCAACTTACCTTCTGGATAGCACAGGATATTTTCGCTTCAAACTGATGATGTTTCAATTCTATCCATTTTATTCTTATTAGAATAACACTTTTCCCCAGTCTTAGGGATGGAACATGGAGCTACATCACCAGCCCCTCTTATCTGTTATTTTGAGATGGGGCCTCATAAAGTCGCTAAATTGCCAAGGTCTCAGGATCCTCGAGTGCTGGAATTACAGCCGGACACCACCTCGCCAAGCTCAGAACAACTTTATAAAGTAACGCTTGCTACATTTGTTGCGCCAGCTTGCACCGTATGTAGAGACAAAGCGGGAAATGCTTGGTTTTCTTCCATTATTCACAGATTTTTCAAGATAATGAATTGATTCTTTATATCTTCTGATGATTACCACTTAGTTTTAAAAGTGTTCTTTAAATTTTTAAGAGACATATTTTTGGAACTGATGGATCCAAATATATTTGAAGAGTTTCAGTCAGTTGTTACTAACATTCACCAGAAGGAGCCATGTAGCTTAGTTAGTTAGTTAGTTAGTTTATTTATTTATTTATTTATTTATTTATTTATTTATTTTGCAGAACTGGGGATTGAACTCAGACCCTTATGCTTGCCAGGCAAGCACTTATTCTACTGAGCTATCTCCCCAGCCCGAGCCATGTAGCTTACTGACAGAGCATCTGCCCAGCATGCATGAGGCCTGAGTTAATCTCTAGCACTGAAGAAGAGTATTCCATATTCACTATAAAACTTAAATGATCCCTTCTTTGTTCAGCAGGGGCCTCGTTATGTTGGCTCCTGAATACTTGGGAGGCTACCTCAGGTTCCCCTTGGGTCTGGAATGGCAAGATGCTCGGGGTTAACTTTCACTTCCTACCCCACCTCTGGAACCAGCCACATGTCCAGGACCCACCAGTTTCTTTCAGAGAGGAGAGATATTTCAAGGTTGCTCCGTGAGCCTGAACGTGCTTACTGTTGGACACTGAGTTGACCACTTTTTCTGGGCCACATTAGTGACCAGGATAAACAAATTTTTTTTTTAAGCTGCTATAATTTTGCTGTCCTGGAGATGGAACACAGGGTCTTTCCACTGAGCTCCATCTCCAACCTTCATTTTTTTAAAAGACCTTACTAAGCTGCTAAATTGCTCAGACTCAAACTTTTGATCCTCCTGCCTCAGCCTTTTAGAGTGCTGGGGTTACAGACATGCACAACCAAAAATGGCCAGAAATAATTTACCCTTGAAAGGCAACAGATCTCAGGAATTTATACTAATATTTCTGACTCAGTATTTGATGTTGCATAGTTCTGTAGTCACATTTTAAACTTTCACATTACATGTATAATTCCTTTCCTCTATACCAACCATTCCAGCTTTCAAGGACATGATAAGATTAGAATATCCCATGATTACTAATTTACTTGATGTTATATGAAACATACAACAATCCTAGAACATAAACACGAGTACTCTTACAAGGTTTTGCTCAGTTGATTTTTGAGGAGAGGAAAAGACAATTCCATGGAGGACAGAATAGTCTTCCCTCCAGACAGTTCTAAGATAAATAGACAGTCACACTGCATGTGACAGATGGGTCCTCACCTCAGACTAGATAACAAATGAGAGGGGTATTTTGTATTTCGTTTATGTTAGTTAGGCTTTTAACTCTTGTACTGAGATAAGAGGTTGCTTACATGTGGAAAATACAAGCTACGTGAAATTCTTTTTTGTGTGTGTGTGTGCAGGGTCTCACTTTTGACTGGCTTAGCCCACTCTGAGAGCAGAGCTGACATGGCATGTGGTGCTGGGGATCGAACTGGGTCCCCTGTGGCTGCCTAAGCTTGCCTAATAGACTACTGAGCTCTCTCACCGGCCCCTACATGAGATTCTTAAGTGGAAATTCTCAAGCTTTAAGAGTACCTAACATTCTGGTAAGGAAAAAGTCAAATCCCTATGCCTAGCTTTGGGTTGATTAGGGCAGAGAAAAGTCCAGGGGACTCTGTTTTCTTTAAGCCTTCTGGAGGTTTCTCTAGTCCTAGAACCCACACTTTGAGAAGCAGTGCTCTAACTAATATATCCACAGCCTGGATCCTTCTGCTTCTGTCCATCCTGCATATTAAGGTAAGGCCTTATTTCTTAATTCTCAAAGCAACCAAGCATTTCTTAAAACTGTGACATTAAAATAAATTTAAAATAAATCCATCTAACATTTTTCCCATAGCCATCAAGCCAAATCTTCTATTTCCCTTATCTGCCAATACCTCTCCCCACAACTGTCCCATTAGAGAAGCCAAGTTGGTCAGACTATAGTGGGCCTTTGGGCCACTTCTTTCTAGCCAACTTTGGATTACATCTGAAAGGAACCTGGGCTTGGTGTCTGCATTAGAACTATTTAATCAACTGTTTCTACATACGAGCCATCTTAATTTAATTTTCCTGAGGTCATTTTATTTTAAGAAATCACCAGCAGGTCTCTCAAAACTGGCAAATGGCTGTAGAATATTTGCATCCCTGGAGGCACAGAGTTCTGTGTAGAGAACAGCAGGGTGCTGGCGACTGGAAAGACAATTTCAGTGTTTGATGACTTTTACTCAATTCACAGGGATGGACAGCTTGAGAGAACCAAAGACTTTTGTTTCCACCCTTTATAAGACATACTTGAAACCAGGCCCAGCCACAGAGACATAGAGCAGATCCCCATTGATGTTTCCCAGTGAAGCTGACCTTTTAACCCCATGAAATATAGGCCCTGTTTATTAGGGTCAGGTGGGAAAATGGATGGATTGTTTATCACTTTAGATAATAATTCAAATGAAATGTGACTTTGCTAACAAAATGTGACTGCTCTTACCATGCTACCCGGATGTTCTGGAAAGATTGATGATCTCCTTTACTGCGACACTCTCAGATTCTAAAGAGATGGGTATCTGGATTGCTAATAAGCGGGCAGTAAACATTCAGAAACTCACATTAATGCTAGAATTCTAAGTGGATGCCAACAGTGTTTTTAGCTCTGACTAGGCTTTCAGTAAGCCATACATACACTACTGTCTGTAGAATACAAAATACTGCTTAAAATTACTCAAATATGTTTCCAACAGTAACTATCTTCTTTATAAGAGACAAGGTTAAAACATATGGAAATATGAAGCTGCTAAATGTGGTAATTTGAAAGGGGATAAATAATATATCAATACAACAACATGTTTCCAAGAGTCAGAGGGCAGCTGAAAACCCTGCCTGATGTAGGCTCCAGTGCAGTGCTGTTCATGCTGGTCTCTAACAGACCCCACATGTGCTACCATTGAATAATCTCAGGTTTCAATTATTCTTTTCATAATCTTCATTACTAGTTGCTTCTCACCCTGCTCTATCATGATGGTTTTTACAATTCTGCCTTTCATTGGCCCATCTACTTCCCGAATGAAACCGTCATCTCTTCTGAGGCAGGAAACACCAAGTATCTGTAGTCATTCAGTAAATAAATGCAAGAGCAAGGAACGCGTAAGAGTTGAACGGAATGTGCAAAATAAGTGAACTCTGCGTTGAATGCTTTTATCTGATCCCAGAGGCACTAAGCAACCCCTTCCTAAAACTCTCTCCCTCAGAGAGGCGTCTAAATTCACGAAAAACTTCCTATGACACTGGATTCTGCCTTGGGTTAATGGTAACTTACCCAGAAAGCTTTTAAAAGAATAACATCAGGGATAGACTCCTACAACAATAGAAAGGATAGTTCAACAAGCCATGCCTCTGAAAAAGTGATCAAAAACCTGCCAAAAATGGCTCAAGCAACTTTTTCAAACTTTGGAACATAATCAAAATTTTGCAACCATCTAGGAGTACTTACTTGAAGGAATACTATTGGATTTGGACAAGAACAGCAAGTTTTGTGGCATTCCGCCCCACTCCAATCCCGTGCCTTTACCCAGCCATACTTAGCCTTGCAGTGTAACGGCCTCATATTTGTAAAAGTGAGGAATCAGTAAACATCCGGGCAGCTATCAGAGCGGACAGCGGGGCTGAAGCTCCTCCACAGCCACTTCCAGAAAACTGTGTGGCTACTCCTCGAAAAGCTCTAGTTCAGAGTTTATCTGTACTGACAGTCCTGGAGAATGCTTTGTGTGCGACAGCCATGTCCCACAGCATTTGTGAAGCAAAGCATAAGTTACTCAACAGAGCAGCCTTGCTAGATGGTGACAGTAGTGGAGGCTAACAAGAGATCCGCCAAAAAGCTCCAAGGAAATGCTGACACACTACCGAGAACATGGAAGCCTGCTCATATGTGTAAAGCTGTGTGTGCCCAAGCAAGGGCTTAGAAGGGCTGTCTTCTGCCTCTGGATAACCTTGAAGCCCTTTGTAAGCTTGCATTAAGCACAGGCAGAGATGTGAACTGCCCCCTGGCGTACTGAAGGAATGCTTCAGTGTGGCACAGGAAACCCTGCCGAAAAGCCTGGGGACATTAGTTGAGGAATCCTTCTCCAGGCATCAGGTAACCACTAAGCTAGCCAAGCTGAGACTTCAGGAGCTGTCAGTGACAAAGGATGTAAACTCTATAGAGTTAGTCAAAGAAAGTCACTAAGCAAGTAAACAATGAACTCTAGAGAAGAATCTAGAATTTATAATTAAAATGTCCAATTTTGTTTTGTTTTTATTTTTCAAGGGATATTTAATAAATGAGGCAGAAAATATGCTTACCTAACATAATTTTATGTTAATGCATTTCAAATAAAACCCTGTAAATAAAAAAGACTTGTTATCTGTGTATATACTCAGTGTAACTAAAAAATACCTTACTTAGAATTCCACAGTGTTATAATTTGAATAGATGCCATATGTTCTTTTCTTTCTTTCATGTGGGAAAAGAAAATTCCTTTCAAAATTATTTGAACCTTGGACAAAAATTCCACAGCTCTGTTCTTCAAGATCATTCTGTAGCAGGGAAGCATCAGTTGATCATTTCAGAGGAGACATGCCAGCTTGAATGAGCTTGTCAACTAGGAGGGTGTTGGAGGCAACCACAGTGCAGTAGAAACAGATGTTTCTTCACGTAACAGTTGTCTCATATGCCTGCTTCTACTGCTGCCATCAGCTTGCCTGTGTTCAAGTCTATAGCTGTGTTGTGGTTTGTATCTAGTTGTCCCTGAAAAGCCTCACGTAAATTATGGGGCTGTCAAGGCAACAGGGGCGGGGCTTGAGGGGGCGTGGGCAAGAGAGGCTGGGACCTTAAGCTGACAGCATGCGCTGTCAGAGGCTTCCTCTACCCATGGGTGGTGGTCTCACGGAGGTATGGAGCGAATCATCCTGGACACGGTGGCACAGAGTCTCGAGGTCTTGCTGCGTAATTGAGGCTGCTTTAAATTATGAAACCTCCAGTAACTGAGAGCTAAATAAACCTTTCCTCCCCTAAGCTTGTGTGCCAGGTATTTGTCCCAGCAATGAGAGAAAAGTAACTAAGCTGCAAGCTGACCTGACTTTGAAAGTTCCACTTGAATTTTTTGTTTTCATTTATGTATTTGGTACAAGGTCTCACCACACAGCTCAGACTCTTAGTGATTCTCCTGTTTTCAACCTCCCCAGTGTTGGAATTACAGGCATGGACTCATTCGCTGGCTCAAAGCACCCCATGTGTGGGCCTGGCACAGCATGCAGGACTGGGGATCAAACCTTGGTCCCTGTGCTTGCCAAAGCAGGTGCTTAGTCCACTGAGCTATCTCGCTGGTCCTTCCCCTTGAATTTTATACAATCTTTCCTGAAGGTCCCAGTGCGGATTCTTGGGCATAATGAGCAATGCATCAACAATTGCTTGGACTCCAAGCTGGGCTCACTCTTGACACTGGCCTTTAATTTCATTAGGGTTTCTGCCAACACCACCTCTACTGTACTTGCACCTAGAATCACACAGCCACCATGACAATAATTTTGACAGCTCTCAAGCCATTTGTTTTTTTCTTTTTGAGACAGGGTCTTGCCATGCAGATCAGGCTAGCCTTGAGCTCACTTTTGTAGCCCAGGCTGGTCTCAAACTTGCACTGACGCTCCTGTCTCAGTCTGCCAAGTGCTGGGATTACAGGCATGTGCCACCACACCCGATCTCAAGCCATTTTTTATTGCATGTTTAAATTGTCCTTTGGCCAAAATTGTGACAGAATGGAGACTGTTGAATTTCTTAACAAAGGTGAACTTCTCTCTTCCCAGTATATGCTCCTGATCCGTTCTGCATGTCCTAGACAGTCAGGATCCAGGTCTCAAAAGAATGCAGAGCTATAGCACTATAAGCAAGAGTCAGGCTCTCCACACTCCTTCCTGTAGCTTTTCATAGAGGTGCTACGCCTTGAGATACATGGATGCACCTTGAGCCTACATTGTTAAGTGAAATAAATCAGATACACTAAAAATATTGTGTTGTTTCTCTTATGTGAGAAACCTAAAGGGTAAAGAATAAGATGAAAAATGGAAGATAAATATTGGAGAGTAGGAAGAACCTATTCAAATGGGAATTAGAACAAGAGAGGACAGAGGGGTAAAGGAAGGAAAAGAAGAGGGATTTTTAAAAAGAGAATGGGGCCGGCGAGATGGCTCAGTGGTCTAAAGCGCCTGCTTAGGACTGTGGTTCAATCCCCGGCACTACATGCTGTGCCAGCCCCACCCCCAGGGCAGGCTGAGCCAGCCAGAACACAAATAAATAAATAAATGAGGTTTAAAAAAATAAAATAAAAAGAGAATGGAAGGAAAAAATGGAAACAAAACTTCTGTAAGTGAGGAGGGAAATAAAGGCTCAAGTTAGAGAAAAAAGAATCAAGATATGTTATATACAGGTATAAATTCCCTATGATGAATATGATCATGATGTATGGTAATTATATACTGATAAAAAATTAAAATTTAAGTAATATAATTCCAAAATAAATAAATAAAAAGTTGAATAAAAGAAACATGTGAATTAAAATGCTATGCTAAACAATACTTGTTTTACATAAAAGAAACAATAGAAGAATAAAACAAAATATAAAATAGAAAAATGGCAGATGAAAATCCTTACCTACTTAATGATTACATTAAATATAAAAGGACTGTACCCTTTAATCACAAGCCAGAGACTAGCAATATGTGCCTATTTTTTTAAATGATCCAACTCCATGCTGTTTACAGGAGCTGCCCTGTATATGCCCAAAGGTCATATGAACTTTCCAGATCCACTAAATCTAGAAAATATTGGAATGGAACAAAAGAAGAGGTGGGTTGGATAAAGACGAACGTCTAAATTGGTCCACGCAGTCTACTCAACCTGGGGAATGGAGAGTCAGAGAGGTAGCTTAGTGGCATACATGCCCACCTGGCAAGCACAAGGTCCTGAGGTTCGATTGCTGGTACAAACAAACACATAAAAAATCTGGGGAATGGTGCATACTAAGGCTCTGGAAGCACGGTATTGGCTCAGAAAAATGAGACTGGCATTTGAAGAGATAAATGTCATTTCTTTTGTGATTTTGCAAGGGAGTGACCTTACTAGCTGGTCCTTGATGTTGTGACCTCATCTGAGAATCTAGAAATCTCTCTTAAATGATTCTTTCAGGGTAAGGTTCTTTGATATTTGTGCTACTGAATTACTTTCCTTATAACATTCAGACTCAAGCTGGTATCCTGGTATCCTGGGTGGCAGCTGCACCTCAGGTCCTTGTGAGGCTAAGTGATTTTTAGATATCAAGAATGAGTAGGGGGTTGGGAAGATAGCCAACATTCTATACACCTGCCTGGCAAACACAAGGACCCAGGTTCAATCCACAGCACTGTATGTTGTGTTGGCTCTAACCTGGATGCACTGTGCTGGCCACTGAAACCCAGTGTGGTGGTGCATACCTGTAATCCCAGCACTGGGGAGGCTAAGATAGGAGGATTTCTATGAGTCTGAGTTGCACAGTGAGACCTTGTGTCAAACAAACATAAGAGTCAGAAAAATAGCTCAGTGGATTCAGTGCCTGCTTAGGCAAGCTCAGGGACCAGGATTCGATCCCCAGTACTGCATGACCTACCCACACCACCCCTTGGGTGCACTGAGCTGGCGACCAAGTCAAGGCATACTGGTGTATACCTGTAATCCCAGCCCTGGGGAGGCTAAAAACATGAGGCTCACTATCAGTCTAATGTGCATAGTGAGATCCTTTACCAAATACATAAACAAACAAACAAAACATAAATAAATAACTTAAAAAAGAATGTGTAGTATATTGCCTGGGGACATTCTCACTAATTTCAACTTTCTCAAAGTTGTATAAATACAAGTGTGATAGGATGCTTCTCAGTTAGAAAATGAATGTTATTCTTACACAGAAGTGGGGTTGTAAAACCCTCAGTAAACTGCCAGGAGCCTTGGACTGAAAGTCTTTGAACCCACAAGCCCTGGTTTGCCCCTGCACTTTCCTCACCTGCACTCACCACTGCCTTTCCTGACCCTCAGCTCCAGAAGAGCAGGTGAGGTCCGACAAGGTAAATTCACTGGCCACACATCCAACTAGCAAGGCACTGGTTGAAAGACGCAAAGGTCACGAGACTGTGGGAAAGAGTTAATAGCTTACATCTACATCAACATGAATGCTTTCTCTGAGTTACTGAAGCAGAATCCTGTTGTGGTCTGATGGGAGACCTCGAGAGAAGCCCTCTCTGGAATGTAACACAACCAGCCTCCCTAAGTGTGAGTCCTGAGGTTCCAGCAGTAACCAGCTGCCTCTGGACGAGGCAGTGCATGCTTTCTTCTCTACCAGAGCTGAGGTGGGCTCGCTCATGTGCAGGGTTCCCTTCAATTCTAAGATCTACCACCATTGGAAACAAAAACCATTATGACATTTTAAAACAACCATTGATTTAGTTGTTGAATCAAACTGAAGCACTACACTGGGAATTGGGAGATTAGGTTCTGTCTCAGCTTCATGCAGGTCACTTTGCTTTTCAGACCCACCTGCTACCTCCACAGACACCAGCATGACCCTTTATGCTGTCCCATCTTGGTCAATGTCTGTTTCCTGGAATGCTGTGCGTGTCCTGGTGAACTCACTTCCTGCTCCTGCCTTGTCAAACTTTCTCCACAGGCCCTGTGCTCTTCTGCTGATCACTCCACGTAGAGCAAAACCCAAACAATGCTTCTGATCTCCTCACCTTCCCAGGTCACCTGCCTCCCCTTGCTTTACCTAGACTGGCTTTTCCATCTCTCAGATTGAACCTGGTTTTTTACCTCCATGTTGTTACACTTGGATGCAACCAGCCTGGAACTAACTCTTCATCCCCTAGGTCCTACAGCAACAAGCTCTGTCGTTCCTCCTAAACAAAGCCTTGTTAATCACCTTCGTAACAAGAATCACAGTCTAATCATTCACATTTGTTCACTTGTTTGTTTTAGGGTTCTGTCTTAGATTTTCCTCATTGCTGAAACAAAATACCCAGCACCCAAAGTTAAAGGGGAAAGGTTGATTTAGTTCACAATTTGTAGAGGTTTCAGTCCATAATTGGCTAGCTCCAAGGCAGGCTGGCACCGGGCAGAGGGGTAACAGTTCATGGAAGTGGAAGACAGCAAAAGCAACAATGAGGAGAGGTAAGGGACAAGCCTTTTTCTGCTCCTATATTATACATAGGCTACCTGCCCTATGGTGTGTGTATCACTCAGATCCTTATCTCAGCACTGGCTAAACTCTAGATGCTAAACTCTAGATTTGACTGCCTCTGAAAAATCTTTCCCTATGACCATACGAGGCTCTGGGAGGGACCTCTGGTCATAAACCATAATAGGCTCCATTGGTAGGTCAGGAGGTGCACTAGAGTGGGGTTTTGTGCTTGTATCACAAATGCCTGATTCAGAGCCATGTGGTCTCCATGGTGAGGCTCTTCGGAGAGAGGGGCCAACAACAGGAAGATAAGTTCAGCTGGGGCGCTCAGGAGGAGACGACAAAGATTTGGAATATGTAGTTAGATACATAGTTCTGGTGGACAGAGAGGTGGACTGGGACTAAAAATAGGGGAGCCCCATCAATATCAGATTGTAGTCACCAGAGGCAGGCACCATAAGATCTGCCCAGCGGAGACAGCAGCCATTACCATGTAGGAGCTTTAGTGGAAAAGTAATGTTGGTCTATAGAGACCTATGCATATGAATATACAGACCTGGGTGGATATCTGAATTAGAGTTGCTAGATTTAAAAGAAGAAAATGATACAGTCTAAATGCCCCCTCCTACTGTTTTGAAATGTAATAATTAGTGTCACAGTATTTAGAGGCCTGGCCTCCGGGGGTTGATTCAAGTCAGGAGGGTAGTGGCCTCAGGAATGGTATTAGACGACAAAAGGTCTTGAGGAGGATGAGTGAGCCGCTTTCATCCCTTCTCCCAGGTGGGATGCACTGTGGATCCCTGCTGCAGACTCTGAACCTCACAGTACCTTGACCTTGGTTCCATTCCTCTGGAACTGTAATACCCAGATTTCTGTTGTTTATATATTGCCTGCTTTTGTTATAACAGTGTAAATGGACAAAATATCAAGTTAAATTTGAATTCTGGATAACACCAAACACTTTATTTAGTATGCCTCAAGTATTACATGAGTCACAATTACACTAAAATTTGTTTGGCTCCTTGATGACTTGTGGCTATGTCCTGAAAGAGAGGTCTATGTTATACAGATTCCACCACAATGCGGAAGGGATTGTGCTAACCCTGGGAGTCTTTGTTATAATGGTTTGTATAGAAAGCCCACTAGACTTAGAACCAGGAGATCTATCTTTGGGTCTTAATACTTCCACATGCTAACTATGTAACAACACATAAATCTTTCACTTGTCTGGGCTTCAAAGCCTACAGCAGAGAAAATGAAAATAATAATTGATCCTTTGTATCCTTGAGTTCTACAATGTCAGATTCAACCAATTATGAGTTGAAAAATTCCAAAGAAAAAAGTGTACCTGTAGTTATATGTACAAACTTTTTCTTGCACTATTCTCCCCTAGCTGTGTAGTATTTATATTATACTAGATGTTATTAGTCATATAAAGATAATTTAGATGACACAGGAGCATTTTATACTACACATTTATAGAAGAGACTTGAGAATCCACAGACTTAGATTCCTGGGGAGAGAGAGTCCTAGAACTCATTTCCCAGGGGCACCAAGGGATAATTGTATTTATGACCAACTTTTCTTGCCACATGAGTTGTAAGAATCGACTCTAAGTAAGGTATGTGGAAGTCCTGTGCCAATATAAATGTTATTTCCCACTTAATAAGCCGTCACTATCAAAACAACACTGTTTCAGGGAACAAAGGGCCATTAATTCCATGTTAGTTCAAGGTATTCCAAGGCCAGAGGAAATACTAGGTGAAAGAACCAAGGGAGGTGTTGGGAACACTTTCCACCCAGTGCTTTGGCTGCTCTGGCCCCAAGGAGGCGTCCTGAAGTCAGTGGAGAGGTCGTGGCCACAGAACCATGGATGGGCGCATCTGTGAGATGGCTCACGGGACTTGCCTTGGAGATGCCTTTCAAAGTTAGCCAGGACTCTTCCCACCCTCACTGGTGTTAGCGCAGGTCTCTGTTTGTCAAAAGCACAGCCAGCTGCTCTGCACAGCTCCAGTCCTGAGACACCTGTCTTTCTCCCTCTCTTCGTCTCCCTTTGTGTACTACGCAGGGACCACGAACCCGGCACTCCTAGGGTTTTCTCTGAGCCACACACCTGGTCGGAGCAAAAAAGCCATCAGGAATTGTGACACACACTGTGGG
The DNA here is from genome assembly GCA_004027915.1 of Capromys pilorides. Taxonomy (NCBI): domain Eukaryota; kingdom Metazoa; phylum Chordata; class Mammalia; order Rodentia; family Capromyidae; genus Capromys; species Capromys pilorides. Next base: position 26,861 of record PVKN010003536.1, read on the forward strand.
CTCAGTGGGGAGCAGCACACGAGCACCCTTGCATTTCTATAGTCATCTGGAAGCCGGAGGTACAGAGATTTGAGTTTTCATTTCAACTTGGAAAGGAAACACGTGAGGTTAAAAAGATAGGCTTATTAAGTGTATCAAAATATCACCCCACACCCCATAAACATATATAGCTGTTACATGTCAATTACCGGCCTCGTATGTGTCAACAAGTGAAATACAGAGTGGTAGGTTTGTACTATTTAAAAAATGAGTACACTGCTGCGTGCTGGGAATACTATGACTTTGTAGGTCTTCTCGGCTTTAGATCCCATAACCAACCTTGGTTACTTCATGTTTCTCTGAGAGAAAAGCAGCTAGTGTCAGCTCTGTGCTCATTTTCATGCATACTTATCTCAAAAAGAAGAAAAACTAAAACTGGAGGAACACATTGTAGCTGAAATTCAAAGAGATGCAGAGCTTGAGGTCAGCCGGGATTAGTTCTAATCCCTCTTCTGACCCTTAAGACTCGTGACTCTGGGTAAAGTCCACAGCAGTCAGAACCTCAGCTTAGTTATCTGTAACACTAAAATAATCCTCACTCCAAACCCTGTGGGATCCAGTGCCTCAAAGCAGCATTTGATGCAGAATAGTTTCATGTGTCCTGGAGCTAAGTCTCACCCAGCCCACGCCCCCGTACGACAACCTACAGACATGCGTGTCACGAACTGGGCGTCCAGTGCTTTAGTCTCAGGTAGACATTCAGCACCTTATAAATGGAGACATTATATAACAGCTACCAAACGTGGCTGGAAATGTCAGCTGGAGGACTAGTGAGCAGCAAGCTGGAGTTGTAGGAGTTGAATCCATGTTAGCAACAGAGCAGCCAGCAAGGCCAGTGGCCTGTCCTGAGGGCCATTCCAGGTGGTCTCCACCTCTGCTGTGTTGCCAACACTTGGGAGGAAGGGAAGGGGCCTCATGGCCTCCTGGAATGCTATCCTCACTGGAAACTTGCCAAGCCCTGGATCAAAGAGCTCTGGGTTCCAGAGGCCTCCCACACCTGCAGCGGCCTAGAATATAGTGTGTGAAGCAATAAAAGAAACATCAGGCGAGGAGCATTCAACTGTGCTGTCCTCACTCCTGGAATGCTTCCATGTGGCCCGTCCTTCAGAGACCTTGCAGTGGAATCATTCCTTAACATCCAGCAGGAAATCCTAAAGTCTATTGCTTTTTACCTGCACAGGAGCCAGATGCCAGCATAAGCCTCTGGATGTTGTCTATAGCAAAGGGGCAAAATCTCTGTCTTCCAGAGTCCTTGAGGAAGGGAAAGGGGAAGTGGCTGATTGATCATGTGTGTGTCCGCAGTGCTGTCCCACATGGGAGGGAGGTGACGGGCTGATCAGCAGCTGGCTTGACAGAAGTTGTGCAGAGCATACTGGGAGCAGGACTGCTGTCAGGGCTCCAGCCAGGCCTGGGGGACTCTGCTGTTTTCTCGTTAGTCCAGATCTGGGGTTGACACCCATCGCCCATGCAGGTGGCTGCATGACTGGGTTTTCCTTGTGATCTCTGGGGAGGCCAGAGAGATAGCCTTTCGAGGCTCACAAGGGAACTGAGCCCAGTGTGAGGGAGGGAGCCGGTGACAGGTGCTACACATACTTCCCTTTCGCCTTTACTGACACCTCAAGGCAAACATTTTTCATTACATTGGGCCAGTGGAAAATTGTTTCACACCTCAGCTCTGATGCAAGATTGGAATCCATATTTGTCTTGCAGTGGACTTCTCTTTGTTCCCACCCCAGGCTGCTCCCATTCATCTCACTGTGCTCCAGGAGGACTCAGTCACTCTTCCTTGCTTCAGCCATCATGAACCTGCAGGAGGCACTGAACCAACAGTTTCAACCCATTCTGCTCTGGAATTTAGTTCTGTACCTCCTGCTTGCTAAACTTACATCTCTCTCTTGAAGAGGTCTTCAAAGGACTAGAATCCCACCTTCCTTCCTCTTTCACCTGCTTTTCCCTGCAACTACTTCTTCTGAGACTGTCCCCAGCCACCGCTCCTAAACCTCAGGCTCACATTCACTACCTCCACATCTCATCTCTGTCTCTGTATCACCTTTGCTTTCTTCACTTTTTCTTTATTGCCGAGACAAAACACCCAATGCCCAAAGGAAGGAAAGGTTAATTTAGCTCCCAGTTAGTGGAAGTTTCAGTCCATAATCCGAGGCAGGGTAGCACATGGCAGGGGCCAAGTGTTCATGGAAGTAGGAGAGAGAGAGACAGAGACAGAGACAGAGACAGAGACACAGAGAGACAGAGAGAGAGAAACAGCAAAAGAAGGGTGTGAGAGCAAGCCTCTTTCCTCCCCTTAGAGTGTATGGTATGCAGGCTGCCATAACTACTCTGCAATAAAGACGGATAAAGTCAAGGGATTTTTAGGTAAATGGATACAACTTGAGACCATAATCTGAAGCAAACTAAAAATTAAACCAGACACACAAATTTAAATACTACATTGTTTCTCTTGTGTAAGAAACTCAGAGTATAAATGGGGAGCAAAACAGAGGGTAGGTATTTGGAGCCGAGAAGAAGTTTTCAAATGGAAAGGGAAATGAGAGATGGGGGTGAGAAGAAAAGGAAAATGCATTTAAAGGGAAGAAGCAAAGCAAAGCAAAGAAAATGGAAATAGAACTTTAATAATAAGAAGAAGAGGGCTGGAGGGATGGGAGGGGAAGGCAATGGGGATTAAAAATAAGAACTAGGTAGGCCCTGTGAGATAGCTCAGTGGATTAAGCCCCTGCTTAGGCAAACACAGGGACCAGGGTTTGATCCCCAGCATCACATACTGCACCAGCCTCGCCCCCCAGGCTCACTGAGCTGGCCACCGAGACCGGGAATGATGGTGCACGCCTGTAATCCCGGTGCTGGGGAAGCTGAGACAGGAGGGTCACTAGGAGTCTTAGCTGCATAGTGAGACCCTATACCAAATACATTATCTAAAATTAAAATATAAAAAATAAAAACAAAAATAAAGATGTGTTATGTGCACATATAAATTCTCTGTGATGTTTGTGATTGACATGTACTGGAAACAAAAAATATTAATACATAAAATAAATTTGAATTCAGATCAACAACAAATGAATATTTTTTAGTGTGATTATGTGCCATGCAATATTTAGCATATATTTATACTCAGAGTTATTTATTGTTGATCTAAATTTCAAATTTAACTGGACATCCTCTATTTTTACTTGCCAGATCTGATTGAGCTGTCCCTTGCCTATCAAACCAAAGTCAAACTTGCCCATGTGGCATTTATGGATATCTGTCACCTGACCTTTCCCTCCAGACTCTTCCTCTGCCTCCTCCCAGCCCAGTAGGGCTACTTTGAATATCATCACTAATATATTCCTCTGGTACAGGGTTTTCCCAGCTCTCTCCTCATGGGCTTACATCCGATCCTTTACTAAACTTCCCTGATCCCTTGGAGACTTAGGAAACCAGTGTCTGTTTACATATGGCTCCAACATGTGATATTAACAGTGCCTAGGGTTTGGCCCATGAGAAGGCCAAGAAGCACACTCACACTCAGGGTCCTGGTGCCTCACCTGGGCAGGGGCCTGGCCTGTGTCCTGCAAGAGGGCTTGTGGCCTGGGCTTTGGCAAACCTGAGGGGGAAGCTTGGAGGCTACTGCTCCACAAGGACCTGCCTGGTTTTAGAGAACCCCCCACCCCCCAACCCCCACCCCAGCCCCCGACCAAGGGAACCTCTTCACATAAACACTCAGGCTGCAAGGGCCAAATCAACACTCATAAAAGGCCTGTGACTGCAATGGGGAGAGGCCCTCCCAATGCTCCCTAGAGTCCCCCAAACCTCCTTCTCTGGCCTGAACACGCAATTCCTGCAGCTGTACCCACTGGCAGGGCTCATGGAGCTCACTGTCCACCCAGGCATTCTCAGGTTGATCTAGCGCCTGACAAAGCCAGCACAGAAGTGTACCCCACACACTTGTGACAGCCCCAAGACCCAACCAGAGCCAAAGCACCTCTTTTCCTTTCCCTAGAAGCCACATGAGGCTGCTTTAGGTACTTGTCACCCTCTCTTCCTAGTGCTCATCGCTATGTGTGATTCATCAAAATTGACCCCCAAATTTTTGTATCCTGAACTGTTAGGCTGGGTTTCTTCTGACCTATACTGTACTTGTCCCTTTGCATGGTACCCTGTGATTTCAGCATGCGGCATCCCTTGAAGCCTGCCTCTGACAGCTGTTCATGTGCTGACTGTGCTCCCTGAAAGTCTGATCCATGTGTTCCTAGAGTTCTGTGTTGTTTCACTAGAGACCTCCCTAAATGTGTCCCAAGTTCACCTCGCTCAACAACCAGGTGGGATATTTCTTCTTTCAAGAAAAACAAGAAAGCAATACTCATCCTGGGAACAGAAAGCCAGGCAGTGCTCAGAGCCAAGCTGAATCTATGGGCCAGGTGCAGAAAGAACTCAGGACCCAGGCATCCTGGGGCAGGCGGAGCGTGTGCACTGCGGGCAGCCAGAGTCCCTTCCCGTGAATCCTGTGAACGGGCCCTGCGGCATCCCCATCACTGATGGATGCAGCTCTTCTTTCCTCCTCTCAGAGAAGTGGAAGTGCACACACAGACGCCTCCTCTCATTGTACCTGGGGTACCACATGCACAGTTCTTTCCTTCCACCCACACCTCACCAATGAATGCAAACCGTTCAGCTCCTCTTTGCTCCCCCAGCATGTTGCTAAGTTACCGGAGATAATAAGGACCACTTTGGTGGGGGGAGCTCATTACAATTCCAGTCACAGGGCTTTCTTTCTCTCTTTTCTTTTTTCCCATAAGGAGGCAGGAGGAAAAGTGCTTGTTAAACTGTAATGCAGCAAAACCTTCTGTTTTTAGGATGGGTAAGAAGTGCCTGGCAAGGTGCCTCAGCCCTTCCAAAATGCACAATTGAGTATCCACTGCAGAAATCCATGAAACGCTTGCTTGGATCCCTGCCTGGGTTCAAGAAAAATGTTGGAAAAGCCCCTGGGCCAAGAGAGGAACTGAGTGGTTAAAACCCCATTCTAACACAGCCAAGGGAGTAACTGTCACCTGCCCTTTGGCTGAACGCAGCGTGACGGGCCAGCCAGCGCAGGCACCATGCCTGGAGAGGGCCTCCTTGGAGCTTCCAAGCAACGATTCAGGGCAGAAGAGAAGAAAACAAAGTTTTAATCCACTCTGACCTGTAGCATAGAGTGGGCTCCTGGCACATGTGATACTGGTCCATGAGCAAGTGATGGAGGGGGCCAGGCTGAGAAACGTAGGGAACACTAGGGAACTTGCAGCTGCCTGAAGGCTCAGGGGGAGCAGGGGGAGCCAACCACCCCTTCTGGGCAGCCCTAGCCCTTCAGGCCACTCAAGGTCCTGGTCAATTCCTGTCTAACCCATGGGTTCAGATCAACTTAGCTTTTCTGTGACCCTCCCAGCTATCTTGGGATTTATGGCCCCAGTTTTCTCACACTGTATGTGAGGTAAAGCTCACACCTGACCCTTGAGCAGGGCAGGCTGCTGAGCCCTGTGCCTTGGGAGCACCAGAAGCTGGTGTCACACACTGGCTAACAGGCATGGCTGTGTCTGCCCCGGGGCATCCACTTGTATTTGCTTACCTAGAAGCCCTCTGGCTGTTGGTTCAGAACTCATTCAGCCATGAAATTGTTCATCCAGCATCCACACTTGTAATCCTAATGCTATCCTGGTGAGAGATGGGGGCAGCAGGACCACAAGTTCAAGGCCACCCAACCAGATCAACTTAAGGACTTAGTAAGATTTAAAAAAAAAAAATTAGGGATGTATCTCAATGAAAGGACCTGGGTTCAATGCCCAGTACTACACTAAATAAATATATAAAAATAACAGTTGTTTATCAATGCCATTGTCATTTGGCTGGAAGCATCTCCAGTTTGGAGAAACAGACTTGTGTCTCTTAGCATCCATAAAGAAACTTATAATTAATACAAATTTAAAGTCTGTACCCTTGGGCAGAGGCTATGATTTCTAGTCCACCTTGGAAGGCTTGAGAGACCCTACTCAAAGGCATTTAGATTGAGAATCTGAAGGCAAGAGGGAAAATATGATTGAAAATTCTCTCTCTCTCTGTCTCTGTCTTTTAAAAAAAATTTGTAAAGGCATAGAACGCTTCATGAATTTGTGTGTCATCCTTGCACAGGGGCCGTGCTAATCTCTGTATCTCTCCAACTGTAGCACATGCGCTGCCAAGGCAAGCACTCGTTTTTTTTTGTTTTTTTTTTTTTTGCTTTAAGACTTGGTCTTGCTGTGTAGTTCTGGCAGGCTTCTGACTGTGTTTCTCAGGCAAGCCTTGAACTTGTGATCCTACTGCTTCAGCCTCCTGAGTACTAAGATTGTAAGTATGCACCCCTACTCCACACTGCTATTCTTGTAAAATTATAAAATACAAAAGTCTACAGAGGAGGCAGATCTTCTATACTGAGAGTTTTTAGAAGATTTTACTGCTGCTGTCTTTATATGGAGTAATGCAAAAAGATCTCCTTTATTTAAGCTGTATTTCAGAACACAGAATTTCCATGGCTGGCTGAGCCTCAGGGTCAGGTATCTCCAGGTAATTTCTCTGCCAGTTGCACAGCCCCTCATCCTGTAGCACAGCCACGCATGCTACTTTGATAAGGCAAAACCAGTCACTGCTGACGCATGCGTGCCTTTGAAATCACACCAAGCTTGGCACTATGGCAGGGTGAATCCGACCTGAGCCGCAGGATAGCTGTGTGATTCTGAGTGAGTAGCTCACCCTTTGTGAATCTCAGAATCCCTACTTGCTGAAGAGATGCTGAGTTGTAGCTTGCGCGGATGTAATTTTGATCCTGCATGGAAAGTAACACACACTAAACACTGTAGACCCCAGATACTCCGCAGTTGCAAATGACGTGTTTATGATGAGTTTATGGTGAGTCTAGGTTCCCACTGACACACAGGAGGAAGGTAGGGCTGGTGACGCCACCTGCATCGCATCACACGCTCCTTGTTTGGCCTGCAGAGAGCAGCAGCATCAGGGAACAAGGTAGCATCGTTTGTGCATGGGAAGGGGGATGGACGGCAAGCGGCAGAACATAGGAAGGAAAGGAGGCCCAGCGGGAACAGAAGTAGATGGCAGAATAAGCTAGCGGCGGTCAGCAGCATCCAGTGGTCTTAAAAACTTAGTGTCTTTTTTTTTCTCTGTATTTTTGTTCTTTTGATAGAGAGTTTTGTTATGCAGTTCAGACTCTTTGTGATCCTCCTATCTCAGCCTCCCAAGTTCAGGAATTACAGGCATGCACCACCACATCCTGTTTCGGGGGCCTGTACAGCATGTGGTACCTAGGATCAGATTTGGGTCCCTGTGCCTGCCAGGCAGGCACTTAGACCACTGAGCTTTCTCCCCAACCCTAGTATGTCATTTTTTAAAGAGTAAGAAGCAGATCAAAATTGATAGCATCACGCTGTCGCCACGCATTCGGAGCACTGACACATGGGTAGTGACTACATCTCCATAAATGCGCACCTATCACAGGATATGTGCCATGTGTCCTAGACTGGACGCTCCGGTGTCAAGAGAAAGGCCAGTAGGTGTGTGGATGAAGTGGGGAAAAGAGAATGGATTAGAGAAAACAAGACAAAAGCCTTGCATCCACTACTGGAGAACTTCATATAATTATACCAAACCTTCCCTTTATGTAAAACAAAATGAAAAATGTGGTGGTTTCCATTATGTGTCGTGCTAATTTATGTAAAAGAATCCAGTCATCCCTAGCTGGGTGTGGTGGTGCAGGTCTGTAATCCTAGCACTTGGGAGGCTGAGGCAGGAGGATTGTCAAGAGTTTGAGACCATCCTGGACTACATAGTGAGACCCTGTCTCAACAAAATGAAACAAAACAACAGAAATCTATTTCTTGTGTGCATCAGTCTAATGACAAGGACAAGGACAAGGACAAGAATTCTCTGAGAGTAGTGACTAGTGGTTTAATTTACTGTTACATTCCTAATACCTAGCATAGCACTGAAGCACACACAGGAAAGAATGGGGTGAAGCAACACATTCATGTAAGTGCAGAACTTGGCTGGCATGATAGTTCAGTGGACCAAAGTGCCTGCTTCAGCAGAGTGCACCGGCTGGGGTTTTGATCCCTGGCATGCTGTGCCGGCCCTGCCCCTGGGCCATGCTGAGATGACCATTGAGACTGGGTGGGATGGTGCACGCTTGTAATTCCAGCCCTTTGAGAGGCTGAAAACAGGAGAATTACTATGAGTCTAATCTACATAGTGAGACCCTGTAGACCCTGTATCCCCCATCCTAGATGCATTAAATAGATAATTAGATAAATAAATAAATATATGCAGAACTTTCCTTCCTTCTCTTACTCAAGGTTGACATAACATGTGAAGGGGATAGAGAATGGGAAGCGCTTCCTAGGAGGTGGATATGTTTGTAGGACAGGAAGTGGCAAGAAAATGATGTGGCAGCCATTCCCCAGACTCTAGGAAGGTTAGTTAACTCTTGGGACAGAGGTAAGATTTAAGTGAAACGATCTCAGAGCAACCTACCAGAGCACATGGCAAAGTGCAAAGCTAACAAGAGCACTGGAATTTCTCACCTCCACGGAATGCCAAGGAAGGTGGCTCCTGCTCTGCTCTGCTCTGCTCTGCTCTGCTCTGCTCTGCTCTGCTCTGCGATTTCCAGGGTAAGGTACACAGTGTGTCATGCAATAAAATTGATACTCTGTGACATCAAGGTCACAGGCCAAATCCCAGATCTAATTGCAAATTGAAGAGGAAATTGCCTTCCGAAGTGACAGCCAGCATGTCAGAGTTAATGGAGTCCAGAGCCCAGCCGGCCGGGCTCAACTGCTGGTGCAAGACTGTGCACAGAGATCTCAGCTCCCCACTACCACACTCTGCACTTATGTGTCAGGAGATACCACCCCATGCTGCTCTTCTTTTTCAACCCTTACCCTTTTGTTAGTGCATCTAAGATGATCCGTCCTTTAAATTAGCATATGCTTGCTATACATAGAAAAGGGATTCGTGATTAGTACATGTGTAATGTATTGATTTTTCATTTTATTCATTTTGGTTCTTTTTTCTTTTAAGGAGAGTAAAGAATAATAATAATAAAACATATTTTCAAGCAATGAGACATATGATAGGGGCAAGGGATCAGGCTCTAGAACTATACGAATGCCCTCATTTTAATCTCCAATAGAGAATTAGGATCTACTTATCTCTTCACAGTCTATTCATTCCATGGCAGGAGACTCTCTAATTTGCTGGGATGTCCCCTGTTGTTTATTTATAAGACTAAAACTTCTTGGGGGGTCATTTAAGAATTTTGTTGTAAGCACTTCTGTTTGGACACACTGTCAGTTGAAGGAAATAGATGGCAGAGATTAACTTTGGAGCTAAAAGGGGTTGGGATTTACATTTACCTGTTTTAAGTAAGGAACTCAAGAACTGAAATTTTCAGAATTCTTGATTCGGTTTTTCAATTCTCCTTCAGTTTGGTGGTGCTGACTTCTTAATGGGAAATTGCCCATTTCTGTTGCTATTTATGGTTTGAGATGCTGGTGTTTAAAAATAACTATAAATTGATTCCTAAGCAAGGGAGGCAGTTAGATCCTCACTTGAGAGCCTTAGAACCACCAGGAAGATGCTGCAGGCTGGCTTTCTGACTTATTGTAGACAGCATGTGGCAATCCCAGAGACGCAGGAGCTCCACCCAGGACCAGAAGCTGGGGTAGCAGGAAGTAGGGAGCTGGAAATCAAAAGGTGCAGAGTTGCATTTATGTAAGTGAATAAACCTAAGGATTCACAGGCAACAGTTTGAGAGGACTACAATTAATAATTTGCCAAGATAGTAGATTTTAGGTGCTGTTATCCAAAAACAGAGAGAGAGAGAGAGA